>JAKCPI010012970.1:0-209321 GCA_023213315.1 Euborellia annulipes | reverse complement strand
CCTGATGATCGACGATGGAACAATCATTTAATTCCTCTGCCTCTGCATCTTTTTGAACAAGCATTTGTTTAGCTCGTTTATAGATCTGAAATATTAAAAAAAAAATGGAAAATTAATCCCCAAGATAAATATAATAATAAATTTAACTTAAATATATTGGAAGAAATCATTTGACTTCTTAAGAAAGAGAAGAGTATGGAGGCAAAGATTAAAAATAAATTTATATTTATATATTTTTTTATAATTTTATCTACTGGTTTAAATAGGGGCAGACAAGTGAGAAATGTTTCTCATTTTGTTAGTGAAATGTACAGTGAGGGATATTAAGTCCCACCCATGCGTTTTCTACTTGTGATTATTTCATTGTTTTTAAAAAAATATTATATATTTTTTAATGGAAACTTTCATGGTTCAAACCTAGAAAATTTCCAATAAAGATTTTCATTTTCTTTTATAAAATCAATGAAATAATCACAAGTAGAAACACATGGGTGTGACTTAATATTGACTCTCACTGTACGGTTAACTTGCATATGTGAATTTTGTTGGTGAAGGTCGAGGGTCCGGTGACCTGGTGTAATGGACAACACACCGATGCCCCGGAAAGGCTGGAGATCCTGGGTTCGATTCTCGGGGGGCCTTTGACCTCACCAACAAAAACATATAGTTCTTGTTAAATTTATATATATATTTTCTTTTATCCTAAACTGTTGCTCCATCCTCAGCCATTCCTGGCTTTGTTGTCGCTTCTATGCTGGGAATTTTTGCCCCCCCCCCCTCCCCCTCTAAATTTGACTTTTTTGGTTTTGATGTTAGATAGAAGCAATAATATTAATTATTTTTGAAAAACAATGGAAATTCAAAAGCATCACTGTCCAAATATATTATTGGCAGATAGATACTATTGGAAACTAAATTTTACAAGACACAAAAAAATCTTGTTTGAAGCACATCACACTAGAATTACTGAAATTAAGAGAAAGTCGTGTGCTTGTGATAAGTCACACCGGGAGTTTTTCTTCGTCCCATGCTCCTTGGAAATTGATTGGTTCTAGTTAATATTATGATTTAATTTTCTTCCGAACTTGGCCTATTGGGACTCTGCTGCTCTATAGAATTATCCAGACCAGAACAGAGAATCCTAAGTTGTTATTTCCCTCCAAATTAAAAAAAGATAGAATACTTACATTTTCAAAATTTTTAACGAGTTCTCTTTTAAGGGTTTTAAAATTTTTTCCAACTTTCATTATTTCCTCTTCAAATACAGGTGCAGGTCGAATGCGAGCATGATGTGAAAGATGAGGATCTATCGCAATTTCAAAATGAGGATATTGTGGCTTGATAGGAATGAAAGAAAAATTTCTTTTTTGTTTCAATGAAATTTCATTTACATCCATCCGTTTTTGTTTTTCACTTTGTACTTTGCGCTGTTTTAATATATATTCAATCATTTCTAGTTCTTTATCTCCTTCTTGATCGGTTTTCAATTTCTTGGCAGAGCTTTCGAGCAGATCGTCTGTTTTTCTTTTATTTTGTAAATTAGGACTCAATGTAGAAATGTTATTTTTGTTTTGATTTTCCACCAAGTCAAAATCAAGAACTTTTGATATTTTATTAATTTCATGTTGCTTTGTTGAATCAAGATCATTTGATTGTGTTGATATTTGACTATTTTGGAAAGGCTCTCCGTTAAAATCAAGTGATTTTCTAACTTTTTTGCCTTTTCTTTTTAATTCTTCAGATTCTTGTTGCAACTTTTGTAAATATTCCAGTTCGGCTTCATACTCGAGTTCTGCTTCATATTCATTGGAAAATTCACCTATTTCTTCATCAGTGGGGAACATCGATGTTGCCATTATCAATATCAATATAGATAGCGCAGGATTAAAAAGGCATCTAGTTAGTTGTTAATTTGAGGTATTTTCCAACTTTTCTTTTATTCATAGGGACCTGAAAAATTAAGGCACAAATAAGTTTTTATTGAAATTCAATACTTAACATTCCAGGCTACATCAAACTTCTGGCCTTAAGACCAGCTAGTGCTTTTTAGAATAATAAAAAATCCATGATCGCGAAGAGAATAAGTTATTGAGATTTATGAGCATTCTCTTATTCTCTGAGGAATAGCATGGAATTTAAGTATTTCTTTAGGTCCCTCAGACTCAAACGAAGCTATTTAGAAATTAAAATTAAATATACAAATTAATCAACGAGAACCAAAGGTTGAAAGTTGAAATCTATTTAGAAATATATAGATGAAAATAGACTTTATAACTATATGCAATAAAAATTAAAAAAGAATTAATGTCAGAGTGACGGAGAAATTTAATAATATGTTAGTATAAAAGTATAAAGCTATAGGCCTACATAAATGAAAATTGAAATTATTTTATAATATATTTGATATACAAAATATAAATAAAATATTAGACACATACCATAGAATGTTAAATAATTTTCGAGAATTGAATAAAAACCACGATTCGGAGTCGACTAGTCATAGGTATAGAACGTTAGTTAGGTGAAAATGAAATTCTTAATTGCATTTCAAATAATTATCATTACTATATATTTAATAAAAATTTATTTGATAATTTTAGTTGAGCGCCAAAATGTTTTTTTATTTCCTGGTGACAAGCAGACAGCAACATGACAGCTACGAGATGACAAGTAATAACAGAATGACAACTTAACAGTTTTGTTTAATAATAATTAAATTTATAGAAGGTTGAATAAAAAGGCCAAGCAGCTATTATTATTTCTTTATTGCATTCAAACCCTGATTCAAATCTACAGAGACGTTTCGGTCGACTATGCTACCATCTTCATGGGTAGGGTTCAGTCAAACAATAGAAATCCTCTTATGTTCGTTGATTGACATTTTTTTATTGACTGGGCGCTGAATGTAATTGTGATAGATCGTAATTTCAAAAAAAATGTCTATCAACGAACATAAGAGGGTTTCTATTGACTGAACCCTAGCCATGAAGATGGTAGCATAGTCGACCGAAACGTCGCTGTAGATTTGAATCAGGGTTTGAATGCAATAAAGAAATAATAATAGCTGCTTAGCCTTTTTATTCATCTTTCTACGTATTGATTCAGCTATTCACATCCCTTACAAATAATTAAATTTATAAAAAATTTTACGTTGGCAAATGAAATTGTGTGCCAAATACAAAATAAATATATTCAATCACTTTAGATTCTGAGTTTGAAAATTGAAAAGTTATTAAATATTAATTAATATAAAAATTATCATATTAAATTTAGATATAGGCCAAAGAGCTTTTATTTTATTTACTTTGAATTAGGAGCCATAAGAGATTATGAAAAGATTACCAATCACAAACTCTTTTCCCTTTCTCGAATACGATTACACAATTATCATATGACTAAAATCAAAATAAAAAATAAATAATCATAATAATTTATATTTAGGCCTAATACTTAAAAAATCTTTGTAATACAACGAACATAAGATAAATAATTAGTGATTTGACATATAATTTTAATACTGTTTGCTCTTGGTTGTTTGTTGCAAGCACAAGGCACCTTGGTTTGTTGTTGCTCGTTGCTAAGGAAACGTCAGGCCATTTTATTTTTCGTAGGTTATTTTCCTTTCCCCTTTTTCTCCCTATCAAGAAAGCAAGAGGCAAGAGGCAAGTGGCAAGTGACTTTGCTAGCGATTCAATGACATTGCCACATTGCCACTCTGCCAGCCTTTAGGCTCCCATTCGATTCGCTTTTCATCGGCGTCAGCGTCAACTCCTCAGGCTTTGCCAATTCATTGCTTGGTAGCTCATCTTAAGTTTTATTCTCACCATGGTACGTTCAATTTGTTTTATTATAATCTATCTACTTTAATCGAAATGTATGTACTTGTAAATTTTATAATTTTTTTAAATTAAAAATGACCTCTAATCCACCTTCATATTAATATTTAGTTATTTTAAAAAATAATAGAATTATGAACATTTTATTTAGCACATTTAAAATAAACCTAATTATATTTTTTATTATATAAAATGTAAATTTTTTTATAATAAAATTTTGTATTTTTTTATATAATAAAAAATCGCGCCACTTTTTATAAAATTTTTAAAATTAACAAATAAAAATTTCAATAAAAAATATTATTTCAATTTTTATTATCTATTTTGAAACAAAAGGCATAAAAAGCCTTCGAAAAATTATTATCCTATTATTGTTACGTAATTTAATAAAGTCATTCAATATCAATTTATAATAATCTCTAAATTTTTTTTTTACTTTCTAAATAAAAATTTAAGTGAATGCATTTATTTATTTGTAAAGCCTTGAAATAAACTTTTAATTGCAATTACTTAATTCAAACTATTCGGTTTTATTTAAAAATTTTTTGACTTTATTTGTGAGCTTATTTCTCACGAACCTTCTGTGACTAAAACAGTCATGTTATATTTAATTTAAGCATATTGTTTGATATATATATATATATATATCACTTTGATATATATATATATCACTTGCGTTCTTGATATATGTATATATATATAATTGATCGTCAATTTTTTGGGATCATTACAATTTATAAAAATAACTATACATTTTTTAGTGAATATTTTTGGTAGACAAACACCAATATATCTATACTATGTATAAATTAAAAAATGGTTGTTGCTTTTTCTTTAAATATAAATATATGGAATTGTTTAAAAAATAATAATAGTGGTGAAAAAGAAAAGTTTTAAAGTCACCCTATAATTTTTATCCAATAATTTAACCAAACATTGTATTATATAACAAAAAAAAAAAACACTTTATTTTCGTAATAATAATTAAAAATACATTCTAGAAAGTTGTTGATAGTAAGAATGTATAAATTAATTAGCATAATTGTTTTTTTTCCAGACGACCCCTCTTCGAGTTTGCGTAACCGGAGCTGCAGGACAAATCGCATATTCGCTACTCTATCAAATTAGTAAAGGAGATGTCTTCGGGGCAGATCAACCTTTGGTTCTCCTTCTTCTCGATATCCCACCTATGATGGGAGTTTTGGAAAGCGTTGTAATGGAACTTAACGATTGTGCTCTGCCCCTGATTAAAGAGATCGTTGCTACTGCAGATCCCGCTGTTGCTTTTAAAGATGTTGATGCTGCTTTCCTTGTGGGTTCTATGCCCCGAAAACAAGGCATGGAAAGGAAAGACTTGCTTTCCGCTAACGTAACTATATTCAAAGCCCAAGGTCAAGCACTTGACAAACATGCAAAGAAGGATGTCAAAGTTTTAGTTGTTGGCAACCCAGCGAACACAAATGCTCTTGTTTGCTCTAAATATGCACCCTCGATTCCAAAAGAAAATTTTACTGCAATGACAAGACTTGACCAAAATCGAGCTCAAGCACAAATCGCAATTAAACTTGGAGTTCCCGTTGGTGAAGTTAAAAATGCCATAATTTGGGGCAATCACTCATCGACTCAATTTCCTGATTGTTCTCATGCTAAAGTCAATAATAAATTGGTTTGGGATCTCATTCAAGATGAGAAATGGAAAACGGAAGATTTCGTATCGGTTAGTGAATTTTTTTTTTTTTTTTAAGAATATATCATTCCTTTTCTTAAAAACAAATGTACAAATTTGAAGCGTCAAATGTTTTTGGGGTATAATTATAGATTTATTTATTTCTTTTTTACTTTTGTTATTTGTCCAGACTGTGCAGAAGAGAGGAGCAGCGGTCATAGCAGCTCGGAAGATGTCATCAGCAATGTCAGCTGCCAAGGCTGCCAGCGACCATATGGCAGATCTTTGGAACGGAACCAAGCCAGGAAGTTTCGTCTCGATGGGCGTTATTTCTGATGGCTCTTATGGCGCGCCTCAAAACGTTATCTTCTCTTTCCCAGTCACCATTAAAAACAGAAAATGGGAAATCGTTCAGGTAAAAATATATCCACTTTTTCAATTAGAGAACTTAAATTTGAACCAAGACACATTTTAAAAGAAACATTTTCAATTCTAAATTACTATTTCAAAATTTTTATGTAGTTTTTTCAGGTATACTCCTGAAAAAAAAACTAATTAAATATTAATATAAAAAAGGTGTTACATTGGTTTCCATTAAAATTTTTCAAAATTAGATGTACAAAACGAGATGGAACCTCAGAAACTGAGGGTCTAGGGAGGGAGGGGGTAAATAAAATAATTAATTCATAAAAATAATTGCATATCCTATATAAATTATTGGATTTTTCCTTTAAAAAAAATCCTAACCCCCTCCAAGAAAAATATACCCCTCCCAGAGACAAATTCAAGTTGCGCCAGTTTTTTTTTTTTTTATTTTTAACATATTTACCTTTTTTGAATATTGCTGATATTCTCTGATATTTTATGTCAATTATGAAATATAAATTTATCATTATTTAAATATTTATATAGTAAAATAAATAGATGATCATTAAACATCTCAAATATTTTTCAACTTTGCATTATCTTAATGATCAAAGTTTAAAATGTATTTTAGTATAAATATTCTTACAAGATAAAAAATAAATTGATATAAGTTTAATTTTAGGGTAACCCGGGATTTAGATCATGAATTGAGCTCTTTGTGTCTGGTTCTAGGTCAGCTCCCACCCCAAGAGGGGCATTTTCAATATCAATTTAATAATTTTTGTTGCAAGCTGGTCTTAAGCCCGTCTTGTGTTGCAATCGAATTTTTCCCCTTAGCCACATTATATTCCCAATATTATAATTAATTTCAAAAATAATAATAAAACAATTTTTTTTAGAATTTAAACCAAACGGAATTCGCCAAGAAAATGATTTCCATCACCGGCAATGAACTTATCGAAGAGAGAGAAGAGGCATTCCAAGTATGTAAGGATTGACTAGAGCCGGGGACAAATTCTCTTTCTAAAATATAAATCAATTGTTATTGTTTGTTTGTTTAGTTGTTGAAAATTTGAAAATTTTTAAATATTCCTGTTATCGATTTGCCATGTAAAAAAAATATATTAAATGTGTATAAAAAAAAAAAAATATTTTCTCTAATATTAAGAGATTAACTATATTTTAGTAAAATAAAGTACTAAAATATAATTTGTTTTTCTTTTTATCTTAAAATTATAAAATTATTTAATTAAGTTTAAACTTAATTCAACTAAACTAATATTTAAAAAAAATTCTAAGTCTTCCAAACATTCCAGGACCTAACTTAATTTATTAGTTTTCTAACACTTCCTTCACATTTATTAAAAAAATAGAAAAATCTATTACTTGTATAAAGTTAACTAAGATATAATATTTCATTTTCTCTAAAAATAAATAAACTGTAATTAAAATTAATTATCAATATTTTTGAGAAAATTCTCTTAATAAAATTTTTAAAAGATTTGATTATAAATTTATATAAAAAAAATTATAGTGTTTTTAAATGATATATACTCATATATATTAAATATTAATAAAAATTTTATTAAAAGAATTTCTGAGTGCAAGAGACTATTAAACTTATTTTTCTGAAATATAGATATTAAAATGATATTCTAGAGAACGATTGATTTAAATACTGAATACCTTTTATATTTCAAAACCTATAAAAAATAAATAAAATAGTAAGTTTTATATTTTAAATAAAAAAGATGAAATTCAAAAGTTTTTTGAAGCTCAATTGTAATTTCAAAATAAATATTATTTTAAACAGTATTTTTGTTTTTTGTTGTTTTGGGAATTTTAGACACCCCCCTCCCCCCACTCTCGATCTTCCTCTTCCATGGATCCTCTATAACATGTTAAAATAATGTAATCAGAATGTTGATTTATGTTTATTTAAAATTTTACTTTTCGACTTGTGATGTCTCACCCATTGATATACCTGGACACTGAAGTTTTTGAATTTGCATTGTTTAAAAAAAAAAAAAAAAAAAAACCAATAATAATTTTTAAAAATCAATGCATATTCAAAAGACTTATGTTCACATTACTGGGGGATAGATATCGGAAACTAAGCCTTACTAGACACAAAAATCTTGCGTGATGCATATCACACATTTAGAGATTACTAAAGTTAAGAGAAAGTGGTGTGCTTGCGATAAGTCACACCGGGCTTTTTTCTTCGTCCCATGGCCCTCGCTAATCAATCGGCTTGGTGCAAAGGGAAGCACACCGATCCCCGGATATGCTGGAGGTCCCGGGTTAGAACCCCGAAGGTCAAACTATTTAATTAAAAAAATATTTGGGAACAGTTGAAAATTTTAAATTTTCCACCTAAAGAAAATGTAATGGAAATTATTACGAAACCTAACCTAAATAAGTTAAGTAATTTTATTAAAAATTATAAGAACCTTGTGTCAGTTTTGTATCTTTTATTTACTGTATATTTTTTAAAAGTTTTAAATTTTAATAGACAACAGCAATTCTTAAATTATTGTAAATATGCCTTTACCAATGGTATTTATCATTTTAAATGAATAATTAAACCTTAATAAGGAATTGGAGATCTTGGATTATAATGAGTGCATGTATTTGCATGAGGAGATGTTGGACCCCCCCCACATACCTTTCTTTTATAATTTTAGTGTCGTAAGCTATCGTCGGCCACGGACGAAAATAACCGAAGTTTTCCGAAGGGCTTTAATTCTTCTTATTGTTGAAAGATGGCAGCATAATCTAATTATATTATTATAATATCAATTTGAATTAAAATCCTTAGGAAGTCATCGGGTATTTTCGTCAGTGCGGCGATGAATAGCTTCGGACACTAAAAATATACATAAAAGGTATATTGGGTATTGGTGGGAATACGGCCTTCGACAAGTCAAAATCTCTCATATCATAGGCGTAGCCAGGGGGGAGGGGGGGGAGGTTCAACCCCCTCCCATGGGACGCAAGCCATGACTAGATACTTAAACTCAATAATACAAAAAATTTAATAATTATTAAATTTTTTAAGCTAGCTCAAATTATAATTTCCGAATATTTATAACTTAAAATAAAAGCGTGGGGCGCTCATTGATAGCTTAAGGAATTGTCTATTCTTAGAGTCTTGGAATCCCCTCGAAGTGCCCCACGATTTTATTTTACGTCATAAATATTCAACAATTTTAACAAGAACAATAAAATTATTTCTCTCCTTTTTGTTCAAATCAAAATAAAATCGTATGACGCCTCCCCCCCCTCCACAATTTTATAAAAAAATACAAACAAAAATTTTTATTGCTAAAAAATATAACATTATATTATTTATTATTTTATTTATAAAACTTTAGCAATAATTTAGAAAAGCTAGCTGTGGCTAATATTCGCGCCTCCCCTTAGACTAGTCCGCGCCTCCCTAGGGTGGCGCGCCTCACAGTTTGGAAAACTCTGGCCTAGTAGGTACAGTATTAAAAAAAGGAATTGACCCATAAATATCAAATTTCAAATTTCTAGATTATTGGGAAGTCTTTTGTTGAAAATTTGTTACATAATTCAAGTGAGGCTTCAAATAAAGTACCACATTATTTTGACCTAATTTGGTCCAATAAAAAATTATTAATTGTCATAAAAAATGACCCGTAAATATCAAATTTTAGAACTATTCGGTTCGGTTCGGAAAAGAGCACAAATTCCTTTTTCAGATAAAGCCCAGGGACGGTGATTTTATCATATTCTTTCCAAAGATTGTCCAAATAGTTGATAGTTTCTTTTAAATATATACAACTTAAAAAACGACGCCCTAGTTGGGCTTCGCCCCCTCCGCCCTCAAAGGCTGAGTAGTATGATACAAGTCTAACACCGGTTTCTTCCCTAGTTCATTCATCAACTTTAGTAACTGCAGGGGTTTATAGGATATCTCTTCTTGGGTTTTGCGACTCAGCTTTATTTATTTTTTTTCTATTTTAGTTAATAGGCGCTTTCACTAAGAAATAAACAATTTGTAACAAATACAATAGAAAGAGAACGAAAAAGCTCTTATCCCCGTGCATGCGGCAAACCGTGTAGCGGAGCTGGTGAAATGTTTGTCTACGCACCAGGCGTTGGCAGTTGCAGGCGACCATTTTCCATTCTAAGTTGTAATGAATTAATCTTTTATTTATAAATCAAATGAAAATCTTTTATATTGATAATCAAAATGTCTTTTTTAAAGTGAAAACATTTTTAGAGAAGTGGTATATGGTGGGTGGGAGCCCCCTCCCCCCCCCCGGCTTTTTCCGTCTTCTACATATTTTCGTTTCGCCACGATTATGATTTCCCATCTTCTCCAGGAAATAATTATTGTTTTCAAGAAATGATAGATAGCGCAAGTCTTTGGTTTATTTTTTTTAATTAAATGAATGAAATATCGGCTAAAGCACTGAATCAAGATGGTGTTTGAGTAAAAGGATAAGATTTAATTAATAATAATAAATTTCTAATAAAAACTTTATGCATCCTGTATCTTTCTTATTATATAATAGAGGATTAATTATTACTTAGTTTTATTATTTATTCGCAATAGGAATTTAAATAAATTGATAATAATATTAATATATAGTCTTAATTGTTGAAGAGCTGTGGCTGTAGGCTTAATGGTGATGGAGTAAAAAAAAATAACAAGACGCTTGCAGCCAAATTTTCTTTTATTTAGATTTCAGCTCTCGAGGCTAACGTTTCGGTCTGAGGTCTAAGCCATCTTCAGAGCAGGCTGACAATAATTTAATGTGTGGATATTTTTAAAATCAAAGGCAACATTAAGTATGTGGTCTGCTCACAACAAAACGTAAAAATATCCACACGTTTGATTATTGCCAGGCGGCTCTGAAAATGGACTAGACCCCGGGCCGAAACGTCAGCCATGAGGGCAGAAATCTAAATAAGAGAAAAGGATTGGCTTGGCACCTAATCCCTTTCTTTCTGTGTGACGATATACGTATTTTAAATTAAATTTAATATAAAATTTTGTAGCATATCAATTTCGTGTTATTACGATTGTTAATTTTTCAAGGTTTTTCTGATTTATCTTTCCAATCTATATTTACACATAATTCTTTAATTAATTACAATCCTCTTTTTTTAGGAAGTGATGAAGGCAAAGAGATGCAGTAATTTTATACTTATTTATTATCAAAACAGACAGACATCGAAGCTGGTTAAGGTCAACTAGAGGGACTAATTCCATCTTGAAGAGTATTTAAATAATTTCACGCATAGAAAATCCTAGTTAATTTTCCAACAATGAAAATAAATGAAAAATTCAAATGGAATTTCCTTTGATTGGGCCACAGCTGCCCCGTCCCCATTTTTTTTCCTTTTTCTTCCCAGAGTATTCTAATAGCATCCAATGCCCAATGCTGGATTTGTGGTCCACTCATTAGGCGTTTACAAATCGTGACCTTGATATAGTAGAATATTTGAAGTTCAGTGTCGAATTTTTATCCATCATATATCCCACTTTAGGAATTATTAATCGTAGCCTTATCAATTGCATTCACGCCAAAAAATGTTTTCAATTGATAAATAGTTTAAATGTTTACAAACATGAATAGTGTTACATATATAATTAATAAGAAATTTATAATTGTTTATTAATATTATTTTCTTGAATTAATTGATATAAAACTTGGCCCTGCTTTTGCTTACATCAAAGATCATAATAAAATTATTTTATCTATTTTCATTTTAAATAAAATTTCCTAGAATATTTTTTCTTAGAATTTCCATTCTTTATCATTTTTAATAAAAAAATAGGCAGCGTAGTTGCAAATCTTCTCCCCTGAGTCCAAAAAAGTGGGTCCCGCAAATTGTTCTGTCTCGCTGAGTGTCTGTGTGTAACGATTTTAAACATTGAAAGAAATGAGTACGAAGTTGAAATTTTATATTTAAATTAGGTACCCACCCGAACAGTTAAGAGTTTGAACAAAATCTGCCAAAAAGTACTACTACTTTACTGAAGTATTTTTCGTTTTTTTTTTTTGAATTTCCCAAAATTTAGTCTAACGATTTTGATTAAAATTCATAAATCAATTATTTTTTAGATGCTTTTTAAAAAGTATATTAATAAGTTTTTACCTAAAATATGTTTGAAGTACACTTTACTGATGTAGTATTTCAGATTTTTTTATCTCATTTTCGAAAATTGAAATAATTGATGTTCCCAGCACAAATGCGATTTAAATTAGACTAATCGCCTAATCTTTTTCTATTTTTTCTCTTTTTCTTCTTCAATCCTAATAATTTTTAATAAATAAAAATAAGTAGAGGATTGGAAAAACTTGATTCCCACGATGATATATTAATAGATATAAAAATCGAGAACGAAAGGCTCAACACACACACATGCTCGAGCGCAACGCAAACGCAAACGCATTAACAACACGTGTGCACGCACACATACCCTTATATATAAAACATATATAAGTTCCCTCACCTTGAGTCTGTCCATCAAAATTGTTTGTTGATCAGGTCTCTGAAAAACCAGAAGCCAGAAGACAAACAGATTTGCTCTGTGAGAAAAGCAACAGACTTCGAGTGCCAAGTGGAAACAGAGACCAGCAGCCACACGAGCAGGTGAACGTACACATTGGCCTACACCGCAATTCAATTTCCACCTCTTTTGGGCGTGAATATATTACAACAACAAAAAAAACAACAACTTCAAAAATCGAGCCTCCTTTGATTCATTCAAGATTCTTGTCTTCACTTGTAAAATATGAAGATTAAGACATATTCTCAGAGAGATGGAAGACATCGTCAATATCTTCTTTCGTTTCATTATAGTAGTGAAATAAACAAGTATAAAAAAACGACTGGCATATGAAGGCAAGTGAGAGATTATAAAACTATTTCAAAATTTTTTTGGAAGTCCATCCATCATCGAGAGAAGGTATTCAATGCTTAGAGCTCTTCCATCACCTGCATAAACTTTCTCAAATGACAAACTACATTTTAGTTAATAAATAATTATATATATATAGAAGGTTTTCTATTTTTTTGTAGGTTGAAGACAAAGATGGAATAAAAACCTAACTTTATTATATGTGGAAAATTTTTATTGACGACCAGATTGTGCACGGGTTTCCTGGTTTCGGTCACTAATGGACCATGCCAGGTCTGGAAACAAAAACCTTTATTTCAACTTTGTCTTCAACCTGGAAAAAAGTTTTAAACTTTTTGTATATCTCGACTAGGAACCGACCGAATATTCGGTTTCGGTTACGGTTTCGGCCAAAAATCCTGGTTTCGGCCAAAAAGTAGCCGAAACCCCCTGAGTCTGAAAATATGGGATGAGACTCGCATCCAAAAAAAAAGGTAAAATTATTTGCACTTGAGGGAGAAAAAAATTTAGTCTCCCTAAAACAAAAGGTAAAATGATTTTCAAGGGAGGGGAAAAAAATTTTCCGCAGGGCGGAAAAAATTTCAAAAAAAAAAAAGGTAAAATGATATGAATTTTTTATAGGAAATACAAGTTTCGGTTTCGGTCGAAACTAGGATTGAGGCCGAATATTCGGTTTCGGTTTCGGCTGAAAATCGTGTTTCGGTCGGACCCTAATCTCGACTCCTGAATTCATAAATTTTATACATGTACTTGAATGAAACAAATAAATTATGTAAACCAACTGAGAAGAGATTTAAATTTTGTTTTAAATTGATTACAAAGAAGTTACAAAATCGCCAAGTCGAAAAGGATAAATAACGGACGACATTTAAATCCTTAATTTAATTTAATTTAATTTAATTTTTTTTTTAATTTAATTTAATTTTTTCCTTAGTTTTAATTGATACCGAATTTAGTCTACAATTTATCTCAAATACAATCAAAGCTAGAAATATTTGAGATTTTCTACGATAGATGTCGAAATTCAAATAAAAGAATGTTAGATATCTTCGCTTTTTATTTTTATCTAGTTATGGGATTAGTTTATGTGTGTTTATAAAAAATGGTCCTCTGAATGCTAGAGGTCGAGTTTCTAAAAATTTCATCTTTTTATGGTTATTTACGTCATGGTCTCCCCGCTCTCATGTTTCTGGGTTTACAAATTTGAGCTGGGCGTTAATGAATCAGTCAATAAGTTTGTTTAAATATATCCATAACTTCTTCCCTCCGAATAACTGTTGCCTCCTCTACTTCGTTAGAATCTCTCTCTGATAAAAAGGGCATTTCGTAGTTGATTTCCAATAAGTCAAATTAATAATAATAAAAAACATCAAAATAAGCTAATATGTCTTAAATGGTTTTTTATTTAATTATCATACTTTTTTTTTGAGCGATGTCTAAGGAAGAGTGAGGGGGTCTGTTAGCTGGAATATGTAGAAAATCAGTGAAAAAAATAAAAAATCGATCATTTTTAATGATTTTTTTGCATTTTAAGGGACAAAATCCTCCCCCGCATCCCCCCCCCCTTGGATCTAAATGTTCATGTTTTTGTACTTTTCACTTTCTAGACGTTTCAGAAGAAATATTAAGGCTAAAATATTCCCTCGAAATTTAATTCATGGCCCTAAGATTAACGAAAAGGGGTGGAAATAAGTAGGGGGCTGTTCCCCGAAAATGGTACGTAGTGGGGGAAAACGGAGGTCATAATTGGATTCGGGAGGTCATTTTACTTAAGGATTTGAAGAAATTATGTCGGAGCTTTTTTTCATGCCGACTAGTGTTACCGAAAGTAAAGGAAAGTGGTGTGCTGTGCGACCAGTCACATCAGATTTACCCCCCCCCCCCCCCCCGAAAACCTCCTCTGGATCCGACCTTGATTTTCAGCTCTACCTCCTGTTGGTGAAATATGGGTAATCACAAATATTTTTTAGTAAAAGCTGTAAAAATACAAATGCAACATGCAGTTTTGGAAATGGATTTTTATTTAAGATCAAATAAAAGTTTAAAGGCAGAAGATGAACTCCGATCAAGCGGAAAATTTTCAAATATTGTTTTTACATCAAATGGCATCTTTTCCACCAGGGGCGTATATAGAAATTTTTTCGGGGGGGGGGGGGCCCGAACTGAAAATTTTTTTGCGGAAATTAAATTTTTTCTCACACGAAATTTTTTGCGGAACATTTTTTACTTTGCGGAACCAAAGTTTTCCATCCTGCGGAAAAATTTGTTGCGCTGATGTCTGTATATCCCTATATATGTATATGCCTTTGGGAAATTTCGGGGGGGCCCGGGCCCCCTCGCCCCCCCCTCCCCTTATATACGCCCCTGTTTTCCACCCCAAGCATATAAGAATTCAATTTTTTTTTCGCTCTACCCTATCATAGAAATATACTTAGTTCAAATACCCCCCCCCCTTGTATCCGCCATTGGCATGAGTATAAGTTTTTTGCTAAAGTTGGTTATGGTATGCTATTTTATATTATTTTAAATAATATATTACAAAATTTATCTACGAGTATACAAACTGTATAAAATTAAACAATTAATTAAATTAAAAATCTTTTGGCAAAATTTGAGTACCTATTTGTAAGAAAATTTTAAGAAAAAAAAATGTTTGCTCTCCCCCCCCCCCAAGAAAAAGTTGAAATGTCGCCACTGACTGCAATTTGTTCCAAATTATAACTTAAGGGATGGCTACACGAAGCGCCAGATGATTCGGCAAGTGTTCTACTACACGGAATGGCGAATGTTTGATCCGATTATTTAAGACCGAGCTACACGATGCTACGAACGTTGGGTGCATGATAGTCATCCATCCGAATTTCAAGTTTGGCTGTAAAAATTCACCTTATTAAGTTTTATAAGTTTGTACGGCACCTAGTAGAGAAAATGCTATTAAAACTGCCTTCAAAATATTCGGAAAAAAAAACTAAAATATGGCGTGTGCGTCTCCTCAAAACAAAAGGATTCTGTTTCAGCAGAGTCAATCCCGTTTTCACAAATTATATATAAATGAGTATGAGTTGATCATAAAACGTGAGCTCCCCCCCCCCATCGCCGCCCCTCGTAATAAATACCGACTGTTAGGCGCCCTTGCTCTGTTTCTGTTAAATTACTATTTATTGTTTCAACTCTTTTGTTTATTTCTTATCTATTTATTCACTCTCCATATTACTGAATGTTTATAAAGTTAGAAAGAGTAAAAGGCACAAATAACTTTAGGTAGCTGATCTTGACAAACAAACAAACAGACCTCAAGCTGAAAATAGCGAGCGATTTCTACATTTCATCTGCTTTTATTTTTATTTATATTTCATCTTAGTAAAGATAATATTTTGATTTTCATCTTGTTTAACAAGAGATCATTTAAAATAACACTTTTAATAAAAAATAATAATTTTGTCGGAATTTTATATGAATGAAAACACTTTAATTATCTCATACCAACTAGATGGCATTGCAAAACAGAAGAATTTATTTTGAGATGATGTGTTTATTGGGCCGGTAACCTAAGATAAAGCGGGAAGTCCTGGTTCAAGTCCAGGAGCGCGATCTGATCAATCAATCACAAACTCATCACGCACATATTAATAGCTTTATCTTTAATTACCTTTCTTAAATAAGATTATTATTCATAGTTTTCTCATCTATTTTTAAAATACATAATGAAAAAGTATTCGATGCAAAAACAATTTGATGATTTTAATGGAAATACTCGTTTTACGGGCCCTCAGTCCACGTAAGAGCCACAGATTTCATATCTAGTGGACTTAAAAAAAATATTTAATAATATTGCAATATAAATGTTTGGAATTAATATAGCCTACGTAATTTGTAATCTTTGACTTTATTATTTTTTATTTATTTCTTCTAACAGATATCACTGTCGATTCTAATGAAATTTTTTTTATATATTTATCAAAATTCCTCTTTCTCTTTATTTCGCTTTATCATAATCGTAATATTTTTTTTTTTTTTTGTGTAAGCGGCATCTAAGGTTATTTAGACACCATCCCTATCAGCGGCGTAACTAGCCTGAGGGCGGAGGGGGCGAGGTATTCGAATCTCGTTCGGGCTATTTTTTTGTAATTTTTCTCCGGATCTGTGATATAAAATGAATTTATTATGAAATTTCAAAAAAAAAAAGCCGGAGATTTTGGGAAGAAGCCGGAAAGCCGGATGCGCGAGGGGCGCCAAAAGCTCGATGCGCCTGGGGCGGGGAAGGGGGGGGGGGGGCGAGCGCCCCCTTCGCCCCCACCTGGATACGCTACTGATCCCTATTTATTTCAAATGATTAGTAGCCAATTACCCCGGGCGCATTAAAGAAAGAGGCTCTGGCAGCGTTTATATTTTTACAAAAAAAATTGTATTATTCATAATAATAATTGTAGTGAAGACAAAAAATAACAAACTTATCAAAAATAAAATATTTTTGATTATTAGAAGTAATATTTACAATGTATTATTTATCTAGAGTCGTCTGGCAATAGCGCCCCCCTCTAGGGGGGGGGGTTGGAATTTGAGAGGAGTCGTCGACATTTCGGTGTTCTTTAGCTCCTTCATTATGCATCTCTTAAGAGATAAGGAATTCCTTATATTGGTGTCGATTTATATTCTACTGTAGTATTGAATTTTGGACCAGTAAAAAACAAAAAGGGATAAATGGACAAACCGTAGTTTACATCGCTTTCCGAATTCGGAAAATTTCACATTACGTCATATTTGTGATAAAATTTTTTATAAAAATTTGTTGTGATATCAATAGAAGAACAATAGAAGAATAATGAGGAATTATTTATAAATATTTTAAATAAGGATTTCGTGAACCGTCACTGGATGGTTGAGATTTAGGATTTGGACAAACGCAGGTGTATTTGTGGGAATACACTTAGTGCATGTACTGTGCCTCCCCACACAGCACGGAATATTGCAATCTTGCTCAATGTTGACAATATTGCGGCAACATTGATGCAATAATGCAGCTCAAACAGCAATATTGCTAGTTTGGAATATTGCCGCTGCAATGTTGCTAAGATTCGCAATGTTTCTGCAACATTGCTGCAATATTTTGTGCTGTTGGGGTCCTGTTCGGGTGTGAGCATGCAGTACAGTCTATACGGGACATATACCGGGTATATATCCTATATAAAATAATATAAATCTATGAACACGATAGGGCCTAGTGGCTGGCCTGGCAAATCGAAACAAATAAATTACATCTCAACTCAAATAAAATTCTAATTTACTTTTATTCTAAACTCTTTTTATTTTAAATGCAAAAAGATTTTTAAAAAATTCCATTTTACTTTTTTAATATTTTTATATTAAAATAACTTGATCCATTAATAATAAGTTAATTAATACAGATATATTTTATTTTAGGCACATCTATCAATATTTATTTTCCCTTTAAAGTAATTATTTTTAGTATTTGTGATAAAAAAATTCAAAGCTTGGAAAAAATCAAATTCAGATTGCTTATATTTAGCAAATTTTTGTTTTCAAACAAATGGGGTTGAAATATTAAAAATTTAAAAGAAATCTCTTACTATGCAGGGGCGCCGGAACGAATTTGAATCAGGGGGGGGGGCAAAAAAATTTTTTTTAGAAATTTAAAATTATTTAATATGTTCCGATAGTATAAAACAAAAACAAATCTACTATAAAACTTTAAAAATTTTAAATAAAATCACAATTTTAATAAAATTAAAATTTTAAAAAATATGCTAGTGATTTTATCAAAAATTTTTGGAAAAATTAAATGAATTTCTTACTCTTTTAATTTTTTTTAATTTAGAAGATTTTATTTTTCAAAAGTAAAAATATATCATTTTTAAAAATAAATGAAATAAAAGAAGAAATTTTGCCCCCTCTGCCCCCTCCATAGGATGCCAGGGGGGGGCAATGTACCCTTGCCCCCCCCCCCCCAGTTCCGGCGCCTATGTTACTATTGGAATTTAAATTTACTTTAAAAAAATGTTGAAATCAAAAGAAAATAATTTGATGTCTTGTCATACCAGATTTTTTTTATAAAATATTTTTTATTGTGATACGGAATGATAGAATAATTTTCTAATAGAGTACTAAGTCTGTTTTAATAATTTACTCTTGTAAAAAAAAAGATGGGATGGGGACAAAATATTTGCTATTCCTATGTTTATTAAGAACCGACGTATGATTGCTAACTCTCCGTCTTTCTTGAACGACAAATTTCGCCCCCCCCCCCCTTAACCGCCAGTAGGCATGTTTACACACCATTATTATAAATAATTTTTTCCCCATACATCAATTTATCAGGTTAATTTTACGCTGATTTTCAAGGTGATGTAATAATAATTATTAGCGATGTAATTAAATTGTAAAATAAATAAAGAAAAATTTAAATAATAGAGATAACAATCTATTGTATTTCCTTTTGATGTATACCTCCAAGAATAACTAAATTAATTTGATTAGATTTATGTGAATGGATATTCTGAGAGAGGGGGTTCTATTTATCAAAATCTATTTAAAAAAGTGGAAAAAATAATAGATAAGGGGATGAAATCAAACATAGTACAGTATAAGAGTTTTTTTAATTTGTTACAAAGCTAAAAAGGCAACTTGGAAATGAAGTCTCCAGTAAATTAAAGAACGAAATCTTATGAAAGGAAATAGATACTTATCTCAAATTAAAATCGGCCAAAGGGTTCTGTTTACAATTTCGTCTTATACATATTAAACACATATTATGTTCCCTAATATAAACAATTATTTATTTTTTCAACTTGAATGCTCGCAAATGATTTTTTACCCTATCAATCAGAGCCATAATGGCAATAGTAATTTGGTAGGAAAATGAATTAAGTTATCTATATATAGGCCTAAATAAATGTATATAAAATCACCTCAATTTTTAAATTGTTTGTCCCGTTGAGTAAAATTGATAAGAGTTGAATAAAAGATAAATATAGCTTGGTCTCTGTCCGAAGGCAGGATGTGGAGCCATAAAGCCCACATCGACCCCCTATAGCCCCAGTGTGCGGATATAATTCATACTATAGCCAAGTGAGAGAGAGATAGAGAGAAATCGAGAGTGAGAGAGAGATGGACTTATTATCCAAATTAGAGCCAGTTAAAGCAGCTAGGCTAATTCGCCATAATTTGCCGTCGCCGACGGTAGGGGAGGACGTTTGGTCATGCGGCGTTAGCCTCGACGTCGTCGGTGGGAGTTGAGTCCGTTGTACTGAGGATAGAAGCCCAACCCGCCTCCTCTCTTCATTGCAATGCCAAGCAGATGATCGGCAGCCAGCGATGGCGACGGACCAACAGCAACAGCAACAGCAACAACAACCACAACAACAACAACAACAACCTCAACAGCCAAACGATGCTCCATCTGAGACTATTGGCATCTTCCGGCCTTTGACCAGGGAGGCAGTTGACGCACAACGCACTGCCCCCAAACCAGAACCCTCACAGGTGAGTCCAGTGTCAGCTACCAACTCACTGCCACTAGCCACTCAACTTTTGACACTTCTTGCAATCAGCATTGTTGACAATGACATTTTCAAAATTATCTTTTCAATTCAATTTCGATTTTTATATTTTTTTCCAAGTATCAAGTAGGAAAATTAAAAAAAATTTTGCAAGGGGTAAAATGACATTTTTGCATCAATAAATAGGAATTGAAAGCGTCTGTGGTCATAGGCAATTTAATTAAATTAGATTCACTAAATTCGATTCTTTTTGGAGCAATTGCAACCCCGAACCCTTCAGAGGTCCATTGAAAAATTAATTTACAAGTGAACGTGAATTAAAATTATTATTCCTGGCAAATATAAATATTTTGAAAAAATTAATAACAAACTTCAACGCGCACTTTAATTCATAGCATGTTTACACTCTAGGACTTAATTATTATGCGGGAATCCCAATTCAAAAGTAAAAAATTGATGATAATAAAATTTCCTCCACAGGATTAGTTAATGTTGAAAATTTTTGTTGCTTAAGTAGCAACAGGCGCATACATGATTTATTTCGGGGGTAGGGGAAAACACATTCGAAGTCCAATATCACCCCCTTACCAAAAAATAATTTTTTTTTTAATATATATTTTTTTCAAAAGATCCTCTAAAACGCCAAAGTTTCATTAAAAGTTTTTTTTTTAATGAGTCCCTGTTTTATTTGTTTAAATTTCGGAGTGAGGGGGAGGGGGTGGACCTCCTCGTCTTCCCTCCCCAGTGCTACCCTTATTTTTGTGCAGTTTCAAATCCCATCTTTTTAAAATTTTTTAAATATATGTGAGTTTTTGTAAAAAAGAAAAATTTCAGATTGCGGAATCCTATAAAATACCTACCCTAAATTTTAGCTCATTTAGAAAGTCTTCTTTCATTTCTGAGTGATTAAAAAACTTAAATTTTAAATAGATTTGGACAGGCGCACTATCGAAATGATTTTGGTCGAATAACGAACGATCGACCCAAAGGGCCACTAAACAATTAGGCTAGGGTCGAAAATTAAGTTTTAATCTTCTTTAAAATTTGTATTGTATTAATTAATGAATGAGATATGATGCCAACAAGCTGAAGTGAAAACAAGGCAAGTTTAATAGAAAAATTAACAAGGATAGTTTATTATTTAATTTATTTCGAAGACGCCTCTTAGAACTACATGAATTCATTTTTGTATTTTCTTCTCAAAAATTAATTATTATTTATTCAATTGTTCTTATATTTTTTAGATTTTTTTAAATCTTATTATCTGCGAGGGTCAAATTTTAATTTTTTTTCTTCCCTGACCTTCATCAGCTCTTTATTTTGGCATAACGTTTTTTTGATTTTTCCAAAAATATAAAAAACAAATCTAATCTCATCTAAATAATTAATAAATGATTGATTATTAAATTAAAAAAGTATAAAATTATATTTTGTTCAAGCTTATAAAATTGAAAATAAAAGCGTGGGATGCTCTTTAAACACCCAATGCAGTGCAGAGGCCATGATTAAAGGGAGGGGGTGGGGAAGGGGTGCGTAGAGAATACAATTTATTTGTCTGATGATAGCTTCTGATCTCACTTAATTATTTATATACGTTTTTTTATTTTGTTTCGTAACCAAACCCCCCACCTGGGGCAAGTGTCAGGAAATGCAATAAAACAATAGAGGTATGAAGAGTTTCCACGATCCTCCATCTTTTTATCTCTATACATATTCATCATATAAATGTATAATAATTGAAATTTAGTAGAAAAAATAAAATTTTTTCTGATTGGTAAATATATTGTATTAGAAATAAAAGACTTTTTGTTTATTTTTTGTTTGGTAATTAATAATACAAAAAATGTCACTAACTACAATAAAATACCAAGTTTTTTTGTTTTCACCAAAAATTCTTTTATTTCTTATATTAACATTCGTGCAAGTCATGAGAAGCATTCGAATATTCGCTCGGACATTTAACAATTATTCGTGCATGCCATGGGTCGTAGAAATATCGGCAAACCCGGGAATCGAAGCCATGATGTTTGAATTTCCTCTCACCTTCTGCCCTCTGCACTTTGAGCTGCCAAAAGCTCCATCAACTAAGATAAAAGATAGACAATTTTTTAATTAAATATATTAATATTTGTTCGAAATACGTAAAAATAATTTTCGTCCCACAATTTCCCATAATATTTTAGTGTTGAAGATTTTTGATCATTGCTTCGTTTTATTAGGCCTATATTTGTAAGCAAAATCTTCTTATGTAATTATTAAAACCCTAATTTAAAAGTTCATTGGCATTCATTCATTTGGGACTTAAATGCTTATGTTATAATATTTAAAGTGCTTTTCAAATTAAAAATCCGGATATGACCGAACATTGCAACGTTCATTATTTATTTGCTGAGTAGAAAACCGATATTTAAAAAAATCAACTATCAATACTATTGTCAAATGGATAAATGCTATAATTTTCAGTTTGTGTGACTTCAAAAATATTTTATATTAGACCTTATTAGATTAGATTGAACTTTTCTCATTGGACACCTGGAGGCATCTCAATTTTGGGAGAGGGGATAGAGCAATATTTAAATCATAAGCACAAACATCTCGCAAATTTGTTATCTTAAACGATAAATTGACTGGCTAATTCACAGTCTATTTGAGCGTTGATTGAAAAAATTCCATCTTTTTCAAACAAAGCTCTACCTAGTCAATATTTTAATATGCTATATACGTATAACTACTCACAAAAAAATGAAAATATTTTTAATCGTTAAAATGTTTAAAAATATATAAGCTAATATAAATTATTTTTTTTTGGATATTTATTTAAATCTTGAAAAAGCAGCCATTTTCTTATCATAGTAATTATTAATTGTTATTAGATTAGAAGTATAGAAATTTTCCCGGCCACTTATAGATATTGATTGATTTTAATGAGTACGAAGAGGAGCCTAGAGACGCTTAAGCAGGGATCGGCAACCTCTTTCGAATAGCGGGCCGCACTGGCCAAAAAACTCGACAGTCAAAGCTAATCTTAATGAAGAAACGAACAGACCCTGAACGCAATTATTTTTGCCTAGTGGACTGCACAAAAACATTTGACGGGACGAAGGTTTCCGGCTCCTGCTCCCAAACATTGTACTGTAAGCCAATCTGGGACTAGAGAATGTCATCTGGGTGAAAAATAACCCATAAAAATATGCGAGTATTCCAATATTGTAGATTATTAAACTAATAAGGTCAAAATATTAAGCATTACAGTATATCAATATTAGATTGAATTTAAATAAATATGTATTTGTAAAGGACGAGACGAAAGGGGGAGGGGGGGGGGGGGGGATGTTGTTTGTTGATGTGAAACATTTTGACCCACAACTGAAGTGACCTTTCTAATCCAATGATAATAATATAAATATTTTTAAAATAAAAAATAATTGCTTGCCATTTAAAGTTTTTTAAATTTAACACATGAAAATAATAATTGATATGGAGCCATTGCATAAACAAATTTTTGCCTCTTTTCCATCCCCCTCTCCCTTGTATACAATAAATAGGAAAATCTCCAACTCCGTCCCTTGCTTACGTAAACATTTAATATTTTCCGTTTTATCTGTTTATTTTTGTTAATTAATTATATAGAATATAGATAAAAGAAATAAAAAGAGACTACTCCCTAAAACAATATATGAATAAAAAATTCACCCCCCCACCCCCGAAAAAAAATTCTAGTTTTCCCCCAGAATCAATGAAACAATGAAATTTGAATTTTTATAATAATTTTGAATTTTATTAAATAAAAGTAATTAAATAAAAGAAAAATAATTGGTGAATATCCTTTTTATAAAACTTGACTCTCCCGTACTTTCGAAGAGATTTTAATCAGAAACTGATAAATGCGTATGTAAATGTAAAATAAATTTCTGTCAAAAATATATTAATTTTGACAGATGTACAAGTAACCCATTTCACTCAATTTTGATCTCTTTGATTTCTCTAAAGAGCTCTTTTGACAGAATCTCATTAATTTTCAAATTTAATCAAATTCTTTAGGGAGTACTGAAAGTATACTTTAATTTTTATTTAATACCCCAGTAGACTTTCTATTTAATTTAATTATACAGTAATCATAAACAAGGCCGTAGCCAGGGGGGGGGATCAAGGGGGATTGATCCCCCCGAAATAAAAAGATATTTATTTTAGTGCGCCCGTCTTACTTTGTTGTTATACACAACATAATAGTTAATCAATCACTACAAACAAAATTCTGGTAATGGTTTTCTAATAAATATATATGATAAGTAACACCATTTTATTTATTTTATTAAAACGATTTTATGATTTTCTACTGTTCCACCAAATCAAACCCCCCGAAATTATTTTCTGGCTACGGCCCTGATCATAAATAAAATCCATTTGATCTTTCGTTTGTTCTTCAATTCACGTGTTTTCTTTTGCTCAGATTCCGAGTTTTCATATCTTTGATTTTTAATAGAGTAACATTTTTTAAGATTATATATATTATAGAGTTAGTTATGAAAGAAGTCAAGGCAGTGAAATTCTGAATTAAAATGATTTTAAGAAAACGAACCCTCCTCTTTACTTTAATTCGAGGGAGGGGGTTAAATTTTTTATTGTCATAAAACGAATATTTTCTCCTTTCTTTTTCACATACATACACACAGTTTTTTCGGCAACTTGGGCCATTTAAGACTTTTAACGATACTCGTATGTTATTAATATATACTATTATGAGTCCAGGCATAGGCGTAGCCACGGGGGGGGGGGGTTTTGGGGGTTCAAACCCCCCCCCATTGGACCCAAGCCATCACTAGATATTTAAGCTCTATAATGCAAAATACTTTTCTCTCTATATATTTCATATATAGTGTAAGAGAAAGTAAAATATAATAATTTTCTCTAGCTTAAAAAAAAAAAAAATTAAATAAAACGCAAAAAATTCGAGAAAATTCAGAATTTTCCCATTGAAAAAAATTGATTTTTGTTATGCTTTATAAAAAATTAAACCCGCTTAAAATTGATTAAATCTCGCAAATGAAAAATAACAAAAATTATTATATAAATAAATTTTTTATTTTTTTCTTAAAGAGGTCTGAGATAGGAGTCTGGTCAAGAGAAACTCATAGAGATACACCCCGGTATTTAAAGCCCATATACATAAAATAAGAGATTTGCATTATTTATTGCCTGATACGAGTTGATTGAAAAATTGCGGCACTTAATTAAGAAAGGGCGGGCCCGATCCACTCGAGGGGGGTCCAGGGGGGGGAGAGAAATAATCCTAAACCCCCCATCAAAAATTTCTGGCTACGCCTATGAGTCCAGGCATTCTTATTTAAGCCATTTGGTATCCAAATAAAATCATCGGACTGCCTGGGATCCGAACACGCGACCCTTGGTTTAGAAGGCCGTGCTGGCACTCACGCTAACCCCTACGCCAAGCCTGAGGGCCAATTAATTATTTAATCATTGAAATTTTGATTCGATAATTGTAAATTGGCTCTTTAAATACAATCTATTTTTCACGAATATAATAAATATAGATATATTGATTTATATATAAATATAGTGAGGGCTCAGGACGCCATGTCCAATCTATTATTTTTACTATAGCTAGTAATACATAGCTATTATTAGAGTAACTGGATTTGAACTAAAAATTGACAGTTCAGGATTGTATAAAAAGCGACCGTTCCAAGCCCAATAGCGTTAACAGGGGGAAATCTGCCCCCAAGTGCATCAGCATTCAAATTGAGGCTACATATTTATGTTAATATTTAATCGGGAAACAATTGTTAATTTGTATAATTTTTCTGGCACTTTGGTAAAAAAAAGGCCTAATGAAAAATTTCGATGAAAATATTAAATTTTTCTTGAAACTTTGAATCATTTCGTAAACATAATTTGATTATAGAAATAACTTTGGGGACGGAGGACACGAGTCGAACAGACGTCTTTTCCCCTTTTTCAAAATCATTTTATTTTCCCAACCATCATGAGGTCAAACCATAAAACATCTAAATCGGTGATGAAATTTTGGCACAATTTCGGGAAATAAGATATGAATTTACTATACATGCATATATTCTGCCACTTTTTTTTTATTTCAATAAATAGATTTTTTTTAATTGATTATTTTAGCTAGACAGCTATGCACCTTGTATACAATATGAGCCAAAATAATTTGAGAAATATTTATTTTTCATAAGCTAAAGAGGAGCCTAACAATATAAATATAAAAAGAAAAGAGATAAAAATTAATAGATTTTATTGTTACAATATACGTATTTACGTATTTGGAAATATTCAAAATTTATGGTAAAATAGAAAAAAAAATTTTAATTTAATTTAAGATACTTGACGATTGAAAATGCATTTGACATGGGCAAAGATACTTATTTTTTTTATTATATAAATAATTAATTTTTGACCCTCTTAGTCAGATCGACTCAGCCTTTTTAAAGCCCTTTTTAAATTAATTATTAAGGCTACTATCCTGAATTTTTTATTTTAACAAAAAATGTCTCATCAATTTTAAATGGTCTAATATGGCTCCAGTCAATCTGCAATTCTAAAACGGTGCTAGACAAGATAAAATTTAAAAAAAAGAAACCAACTATATTTTTGTACCCAAATTATAAAACCTCTTTATAATTACTGTAGGACTATTTGGGGAAAATATTGAGACTGTGCGGATGTAAATTCATTCAATTGATTATATAAGAAATAATTTTGTTTTCATTAAACTTGACTTGTATTTTATCAGCGTAAAAATATATTACTGTTACTTAAAATGTTAGGATCTGATTTCGTTCATCCTCCTCAAATTAACTAACCACCACCACTTAAGAAGTCCGCACAAAAGCGGAACTAGAAATTTTTCTGGTTGAGGGGGACATAAGTCCCATTGTCAAATGTGTTTAGCCAAGAAGGATTCATGAATCAAACATAAAGTTAATTAATAAAGTGATGTTATAGGGCAGCAGATTCTCAACTATTAATAGTTCGCGCGCGGCTAAAAGTTTAGCAAAAAACCTAAAAAATAGTTGATTTATATGAATTTTAAACTAAAAAGAAAAGATTTATATTCTTTTTTTGGAAAGTCAATCATTTGTGTTGCCTATATTCAGGCGCACAAAACGAAGGAAATACTGATATAACAGTTGCCAAATTATTTCCAAGAAACGTTAAGTTCGTGCCAATCAGAGAGCTTACTTTGGTCTGTGGAAGTCTATCATTTATTTTATTTTTAAAAAGAATTTATTTTAATTTCCTAAATTATTTTTCTTATTTATTTATTTATTTTTTTTTTTTTTTTTTTGGGACCCCCTTTATTTCAATTTTATATTAATAAAAAATTTATATTTTCTACTCTATTCTATTCATAAAAAATCTGGTGTGACTGGTCGCACATCACACAACTTTCTCCTATCTACGGTAATCTAAAGTTGTGTTCTGTGCTTGTCACATCACATTTGTTGTGTCGACATGTATTTAGTTTCCGTTGATATATTAGAATTCAAGATATAAAATTTATAAACATGGGAAAATATTTATATTATGTTACCATTGCAACCATTTCTCCTATCTTCCGTATGAAGTACAAGAGTAGTAAAGAGTGCTTCAAAAGATTTTTAAGGAAAAATGAGAATGTACATTTTAAAGAGCATGTAAAAAAATAATTGATTTGTGAATTTTAAACAAAATCGTTGGAGCAAATTTTGAGAAAATCAAAAAAACTGAAAAAGTACATCAGTAAACTAGTAGTACTTTTTGGTAGATTTTGTTTAAAAGCTTATTCTCACGACTTAGGGCGGTCCCTAACAGTGGCGTAACCAGGGGGGGGGCGAGGGGGGCTCGAGCCCCCGCCCCAGCGCATCGAGACCTTGGCGCCCCCGAAACCGGCAAAGGCGCCCTACAGCCTCTAAGATATAGCCCAGCGAATGTGATTTTATCATATTTTTCATCGATTGTCTTAAAAAATTGATTGTTTTCTTTTAAAATTATATTACAACTTGAATTCTACTATTTTAAAAGAATTTAATTCCAAAAATAATAAATAACGTATATAGAGGCCTTATAATTAAAATTTTTTATTTTGCAATATATAAACCTTAATTTGATGTTTTATGGCTGTGGAGATTTACTCAGGATTCGTATAAACCTTAATATTTCATTTTTTGGAATTCAAAATTTTTTAGGCATGAAGGAATTGAGCTATGAGACTGAAATGTTATATTTAAGTTAAACAACCCCCGGGACCGTGAAAATAAGCTTTTAATCAAAATCGGCCAAAAAGTACTAGTATTTTACTGATGTAGTTTTTCATTTTTTTCGATCTTCTCAAAATGAAAGGGCTTTTACCATTCTTCAGGCCCGCCCGAGCTCGCCCGGAATTTTTCAAACCCGCCCATTCCCGCCCGAGATTTAGTGAATGAATGAACGAACGAATGTCTAGCAATTTTTAAATAAAATTTCATTTGCATGCCCGTCTGCCCGAACCCGTTTATTTGGACTTGCTACCCGCCCGTAATTTTTTCATGGCCTCCAAAGCCCGCCCGGCCCGGGCCCGAAATTTCGAAATTTTCAATTTCTTTGTCATATTATGATAAAATACTCAATTTTAAAGTTTCTATTCTTTGATATTTTTCCGAAAACTGAATAGTTTTTGAAATAATCACAGAAGAAAAGGACATTTTCTTAAAAGCAAAGAAAAATCAAAACAAAATCATACAGGTGTCATTAAAAAACATGTAAATATAAACAAATTCGCTGAGGAAATTACAGGATGCAAGAAATTTGCCCGCCGAAGGCGGGCAATTGCTCGCCAAGGCGAGCAAGGGGGTCCAGGGGGCGGGCCCCCTGGAAAATCGGCGCCCTGTTGCTTCGCCCCCCCCGCCCTCAAAGGCTGGTTACGCCGCTGGTCCCAACCTACATATAAAATTGCAACCTCGTAACTTATTTCCTTCATGCCCACACAGACCAATTTGCGGGACCCACTTTTTTTGGACTCAGGAGGCCTCAAAACATCAAAATCTCGACATCGAATTTTTGACCTGATCGCAATACTTTCTCTCTCTATATATTTCATATATAGGGTAAGAGAAAGTAAAAAGTTATCAAAGTTTCACTTCAACGAAATAAAGAAAATTTTGGAGATTGTTTTTAGCAGCCACAAATGAGTGAGGGTTATTTTAATTTTTATATTAATTAATATATATAAAATTTTGAATAATTAATCAACATGTAATTTATAATAAAAAAAAAAAAAAATTATTCGTTTAGCCAAAATCACTGAAGGAAATAAGTTTAAATTAAATCGCTGACATAGGGGGGAGGGAGGGGGGGGGGGGTTGCGGATTGAAATCTCCCTCAGAAGAGAAAAAAGTCTCTAGGGGATGTAATTTTGTAGTCTTAGAAGCCGTATAGTTTTTTTCATTTTAAACAATGTTTGTAATTGTCTCAAACATGAAAATCTCCCAAAGGATCTTGTTTAATACAAAAAAGGAAAGCCCATAAAAAATCCTGATGGCATCAATGAAATAAATAAATAAATTTCGATTGCTATTTTTTCTTAGAGACAAGTCTTCAGTAGTCAAAACTAACATCAACAACTACGACTCCCAGAAGAATTTAATTTTACTTTCTCTTACCCATATATGTAATATATAGTGAGAAAGTACTGTGATCATGTCAAAAAAAATTTTACTTTCTTTTACAAATATCTTAAATGGAAAATACCAATAGCTTGGAGCAAATATTATAATGCTAAAAAAATACGACGCAGAGATTTTTAACGAAAGGGGGAATTCACTAGTTCAAAAATGGGGGACAGAAGAGTGTGTGTGTTAATAAAATAACTCAAAAACAAAAAAAATTGATGGGACTACACAGCACATCACTTTACTTTTTCTTATTTTACGAGTAAGCAGACAAGATAAAAGTTAAGAAATCAATGGCGTCATTTCAACTTTTTCTTGGAGGGGGGGGGCAAACATTTTTTTTCTTAAAATTTACTTACAAATAGGTACTCAAATTTGGCCAAAATATATTTAATTTAATTGTTTATTTTGTACAGTTTATATCCTCGTAGAAATATTTTGAAACATTTTATTTAGAATAATATAAAATTTTATAAAAATCAGAGCCCTTGTGGGAGGGAGGGCAAACGCACCCTGCCCTCCCTCCAAATGACGCCACTGTAAGAAATGTAAGTTTATCCTACCAGACTTTTTTAAATGAAATAAAAAAATTAATAATATAAAATTAAGAATTTATATTTACTCTATATAAGGTTCATCATTTTCCAAGTGGATGTTGTCTGATGTTCTAATCTTAGCAACGTTGCGGAGTTGACACTATGACGTTTCCAGTTCTGCAAAATATTAATTGAATATTAGTAAATGATCTGATAAAATTTATTTAAATTATTAATAAATATGCTTAAAGTGCCTCAGAAGACGAAAAATAATTAAAAAAAAAAAATAACACTTGTGTCATTAAACAAAAACAATAATTTTGTCTTAAATAGTTTGAACAAATATTTACCAATTAGAGAGTTTAAAGTACTATGCTCATTTAATGTAATAATGAGTATAAAAAGTTAAATTATACTACATATAGTAGTAGCCAGACATCTGGTTGTGATGGGCCAACTAAGTAGGGTCTTCCGGAGAGGGGGGGGGGGTGGGGGGGGGGGTGAAAACATATTTTGCACGAAAATTTTAGAAACTTCCAATCTTTGTGTTATTTTTTATTCTTTCATAGACTGGCAATACCTTATCTGCATCATCGTTATTTATAAATTAAACAAAACATTTTTTTTTTTTTAAACAAATTTATTATTATTATTATTATTAAAATTTCCGTTTAGGGAGAAAAAATTAACATTTTTTATATTTTACAGGAAATCATTTCCCCTTTCCCTCTATTAACACAATGGGCCTACTAGCTATGTTGTTTATAAACATAATACGTATTTATTTTCTTCTTTATTTATCTTGCGAAAAAAATAATTAAATAGTTCGAAAATATTTAAATTAATCATCTAAATGTCAAAGTAAAAAGTGTCTGTATTTGGAAATTATAAATTTCTCTCCAAATTTTTTATTGATATAATTATTTAATTTGTCATTCCCTTTGGTCTTTGGGCCAATCAAGAGAAATTATTTTCAGGGGATTTAGATTTATAAATACATTTGGGAAAAAATAAAATATTAGATGATATTTGTGGATTTCTAGGCCTATGAAGGATACTAAGAGCGTCAGTAATAGTAATAAAAAATTTCATATTTAATTAATTTATTAATAAAAAATATTTTAGTTATTATTAAATTTTATTTATTCAAAGTTCTCCCGTGTTGAATATTTAAAAAATAAAATGAGTGTTTGGGGGAGGGGGGGGGGGGAAGGATTCTAATAATAATAGCCTAAAATTAAATTTAACTTTTCAAACGGGTTCAAAATAATATAGGAGATGGGAGATTTTAAAATTTTTTATAGGTAAAAAAAGAATTATTAATTCATCACGGATATTGCTATTTTCCTCTCTCTGGATCATTCAAATAAGCCACTCTTGAAAATCCCTTTATAAATATTAATTGCCAGAAATACGTTGACTAATTTTTATTTAATTAATGTCTGTGTTTATTATCTTCCTGTTCTATTGATGAATATATTAGATAACAAATAAACATCTTATATCATGTGAATATTTTTTTTGGTTATATAATATTAATTAAATATAGATCTCCAGTGAGATATTAATTAAAATTATTTATTAAAATAAATAATGAATTAATATAGAAAAAAATATATATATTTTTTTTTTACCTATATTATATTATGAATAATACTGGCGTTAGCCTAATCAATATTATTTTTATTTTATGTATAAAAAGAAATTAAAAATCCCACAGGAAATTATAAATTAAAATTTCTAAAAATCGCGCGCATTCGCTGATTTCTTGAAAACGAAGTTTGACCTTCAAAATTATATCTACATATATACAATGCCCAACTCAAAAAAAAAGAAAAAAAAATTATCAAATTAGAATGAGGATAGTAGGTAATAAAAATGATTCCCAGCTAAGAGAGCCATTTTCGCCTAATGGAAATTAAAGTTTATTTTATTTTATTAGCCTAATTGTTCAATAATAAAAGGATTTTAATGAGACGTTACATATAAGTGATACTGTGTCAAAATCGTTATAGTCGGCTTTTGAAAAAATCAAAATAAAAAATATTATTTCTAATTGATGTTATGAAGAAACTTGCCCGCAACGACGATAGCTTAGATAAAAAAACGTCCGAACTCAGGGACATAATAAACGTGTATTTCAGTTAAATTCTCGACATCGAATTTTGTTGTATCGTAATAATTTCTCACGATCTTTCATATACAGATAAGAGAAAGAAATTAAAATAATTTATGCAAAAAATAAAAAAAATTAAATTAGCATTTCCAAAATAAATTGTCAAGTGAAATCCTCATTTTAATTTTGTCAGCCATAAAAGTCCATATTGATTTAGCCAAAATATCGTTCCAGAAATATCAAACGCTGAAATTAGATTTTAGAACAGAAATTTTAATTAATTATAAAATTAGATCCTCTGCGGGATTTTGATATAAAATAAAAATTATGGTAGCGATAGAGAACTGAGGTAACTTATTTTTAAAATAAACTAATAATAAATTGATTTAAATTATATTAATCACAATTAATTGTTTAGTTAAATTCGGTTTAATTTAAATGTGAATTAAGTTTTTTTTTTTTTATTCAGGAAATCATAAATTAAATCGGGTAAAAATAACATGAATGGATATTGAAGTTTTTTTTATTTATTCTTATATTTTAAAACTTAAAAATATAGACCACCTACATCATGTCTGTAAGAAAGAACCAATTTAGAAACTTAAGGTCGTAATCTGATGTCAAGATTTACGTATTTTATAAGCCTATGAAAGAATGAGAAGATGAAAAAAAATTGGAGTTCCGCACAACCTGCTTAACGATCCGCGAATCGGTGCTTCTATATATTATTATTAATTGTTTTTCACAAATAAAATACATGAAATGAGGCCAACTAAATATAGTTAGGAAACGATAATTTGACGAGAAAGGGTTCCATTGATTGTTTTAATACTCATAAAGGTCTGGGAAATGACAAATTTTAAGATAGCAGGATTAAAAGATCTGGTGGGACTTAGTGCACAACTTTCTCTTACCTTCGGTAATCGAAAGTTGTGCACTGTGCTTGTCACACCAGATTTTTTGTATCGAGATATATTTAGTTTCCCATAGCACCTTAGTTCACTTAACCTTGGCATTTCATAAGTAAAAAAGTCGAAGGATTCAAAATTTCCATAGGCTCTGTGACTGCTTGAAATAAATTAAGGTTATTTTCCAAAATTTTAATATTTTATACACAACAGAGAATCCTAAAAAAAATACAAAATTTCATAAGAATTGAAAAAACATTTTTTTAAAAGTTCCATAGGGGACCCCCTTATGAATCTAAATTAACATGCAAATCCCCATAGTGACTTAACATTTGCTCTATGGGAGGAAGAGCCTGAAAATGAATTTGAAAAATCTGTAATAGCTACATCAGTAAAATGTACTTCAAACAATTTCCATCTAATTTGCATCTAAAAATTAGTTGATTTATGAATTTTAATCAAAATTTTTAGAGCAAATTTTGGGAAAATCGAAAAAATCTGAAAAAGTACTTCTTTGTCCGATGTTGTTCAAAAACTTATTTTGACTGTCAGAAAGGGTACCTAACTTAAATGTAAAATTTCAACCTCGTAGCTCATTTCCTTCATGCTTAAAATCGTTACACACAAACAGACAGGCAGACGGATCAATTTGCGGGACCCATTTTTTGGACTCGGGGATCTCAAAACGTGTATATCCGTCAAAATCTCGACATTATATTTTTGACATAATCGCAATACTTTCTCACTATATTATACATATAGATAATAGAAAGTAAAAAAGCGTTTAAATACCTTATTCGTTTCCATAAGACCAACTCTAATAGATTTTTGGATTAATTGCTCCAGAACTCATCTAGAAAGTGGTCACTTTTTAGTTTCTTTAACAATATCAATGAGTAATCTCTAAAGGAATTAAACAATCCATTTGTATAAGTTACTGGTATATGACTGCTTCTGTCTTCGTTATTATTAAATTAGTATATATTTTTTTTTTCATGGGAATCCCCCTAGTTGAGTAAATTTATAAATTAAGAAACAAAAAAAAACAATCAGAAGAGTTAAAAAAACGATTAAAACATCCAGGATCTCACGTTATCTAAGAGATATTCTATGAAAATCAAAATGACCTTCATATACAGACAGTATTTGGACATCATCAGTGTCTATAATTCAGGAGAAGAATAACCTTCTAATCACCCAGAACAAATGGCAAGATCTTCTGAGGCAAAATTAAATTTAAGGGGGGGGGAGGGTTTTAATAGAAAGTAGTCAGAGGCGCAAGCAGAATTTGCTGATTTGTCCCCCTCCCCCCGGATAGAGGGGTAAAATAACACTAATAGATGCATTTGGCCAGCTAAAAAGTCATCCCTTCTTAGAATACATTTCGGGTCTCCCTAATTAATATTAGCAAAAGTTACGTTACGAGAATTGACTAAAATTCACATTTTTAAACATTTGTTCTTGGTTTGGCTTAATTTTGACAACCGCGAAAATAAAAACGAGAAAAAAACCATCAATTATTAAATTACTCAAATAGAAATGAGAATTTTATAAAAAGCTAGTAATCATTTAGTTTTTTTTTATCTTCCTATTTGGGTGAAAATCAAAACACACAAACGATTATAATTAATTGGAATACACAATCAAGAGACTTCCTGAAAATCAAACAGGATATTTTATTTTCAATTTTTACGAGAGTGCAGGCAATCTGTCGAAATATGGGACATATTTATTTTCTTGTTTGAAATGGATCTCTATTTATGAGAAACCTTTCTTAAAAAAATATTTATCCAAACTTGTTTCAATAAAGTTTTCTTCGCATTAATGGAAATGGCTAATTGAAAGATCCGTAAATTAAAAGATTAATTTTTTATAAAAACTTATTGAGAGGGCCGGATGCCGGGCTGAATTGCCCCAAAAAAATCTAAAATTAAAAAAAAAAACATTTTTATATTTTTTTTCATCAGTCAATTTAGAGTTTAAAGACCACGGAGGAAGGAAACATTGAAAAAAATTATTTATATAAATTTTATAATCTCGGAATTTATAGTTGAAGCTCAAAGGGCCCGGATCCCTTCAGAGGTCCCGGGACCCATCCCCCCTGCTCCCCCCCCCCCTCTGGGCTATCTCTAAAAAATATTTCAGTCATTAACTTTTCACTTTATATTCACATAGAAATTTTCTTGTTTTATAAATGGGGCAAATGGTATTATATGTTAATTTTATTTCATTTCTAATTTTATTAAATTAAAAATTTGCTTCCCTTACCAGCGCAGACATAAAATTCTAAAAACAGACAAAAAGGATCTAAATTAAATTAATTCTAATCAATTGTAGAGTTATTCTTTGAAAAAATGTGCTATGTTTGAAATAAATAAAGGATGTTGATGTTTATTAATTATATAAACAAAAAATTAAGCCATTCTGCTTTTGTAAAAAAAAATTTTTGTTTATGACAATTGCTGGTGCTTAACGCGTGAATTCTTTTGAAATGTATGCGAAAGATTCCTTATCTCATCCTCTTTGTTTTTTACATTGGTAATTAGAGCACAAAAGTATTTTTTTAACTTGTGATACATTATAAATATTTATTAATAACTAAATAAATAGTAACTTGATTTTTCTAAACTTTTATACCTCGTTTTTTTTTATAAAGATAAATTTCCATTAAAAATACATTAATTCTATTAGAGAATAACAATTGTGAGAAATTTTGGTTTGTTCAATCTTTTGTTTTAAAAAATAGACTTTATTTTGCCAAATAGTCCCTGCCGCATGAGAGAGTGCCCCATTCTCTGATCTCCCCTGCTACGCCTTAAGTAGGTGTTTTAAAGAAGAAAGTTTTTATAAAGAAAAAAAAGCTACAGTTTTCTAATCAATTTAATTAATACATTTTATCCCATAAAAATTCAATTTCTAAAACTTCTTTTTATATTTGTTATATTTTTTACAAGAATTTATAATTCACAAATACATTTTATTATATGAAAAATATACATTAGCCTGAAAAAGATGCGCATTTAATGTCAAGTAAAGAAAAAAAAAACAGATTTAATGACCAAAGAATTGGAAAATTGTTTACAATTTCCTCTAATGATAGAACAATTATTTAATTTTTCAAATGACAGCTAATAAAAAAATCAGGGCGTTGTATGCATTTTTAAAATGTTCTGACATTTTTAAATATATTGGAAGAATTGCTTTTTAAGTAATGGATAATGTAGGATAGTAAGATTTTCAAACTTTCTAATAATAAGTACTTGTTGTAAACGAGTAGTATCTATCATTTAAATAAAGAAGATCCTTTATAGACAAGAGCGAGGCTGCAAGCAACACTTGCAATGATCAATGCAAAAATCAGTTTACTTTACACAAAGTTGATTTTTTACCATTAAATAAAAACCGAATTAAAAAAAAAAGAAAGAAAAAAAATGCATGGACAAGAGGAGCGAGTGCAGCAAATGCAAGGAGGGGGTGGGGGTATTTTGCTTCTATGCCATTAATAATAATAAAATAGATTCTTAGAAGAAAATCATAATAATTAATCAATTGAAAAAAAAATTTCATTCCCTCTCGTATCTTCTACGGGCGCCCATAATAGACAGCGCTTAGACATAGAAAGAGGAGGGGAGAGAGAGAGAGAGAGAGCGAGAGAGAGAGGAGAGAGAGAGCTTGAAACCAACGCGCCACTCTGTCTTATTGAAAGGCGAAAAGATGGATATGCATTGGAATAATTTTCAATCCTTGATCATTGTAGTAGCAATCATTTATTTCTTTAAGATGTTAACTTAATTAAATCATTAGTTAATAAAAAGAATTAAAAGGAATGTACCTTGAGATATGAAAAAAGGTTGGAAATCATTACACAGGTCAAAAGTGATTTTGGAGTCCAGGGAAAGGGCTATATGGGTAGCTCTGATTCCGAAAATGCCATCGGTTTTGCTCGATCAGCTCTAGTTTTAAACAAAAGTTAACAAAAATCTGGTGTGACTCGTCGCACAGCACACAACTTTCTCTTACCCTTCTCAAGAGAAAGTTGTGTGCTGTGCTTGTCACACAAGATTTTTTGCGTCGAGATATATTTAGTTGCCCTCAGCACTTAAGTTCCAAACTTGACAAAGCGATTCTTAGCTGAGCTACAAATCCTTCCACAGTAAAGTGTACTTTAAACAATTTTCACGAAAAATTTCACTGATACTTTTACTTTTTAAAGAGCATCAAAAAAATATTTGATTTTTAATCAAAATCTTTGGAGCCAATTTTGAGAAAATCGAAAGAAACTGAAAAAGTACTAGTACTTTTTGGCCGATTTAGTTCAAAAGCTTATTTTCACCCCGTGGGAAGTGCCTAACTGAAATATAAAATTTCAACCTGCTAGCTTTGTTCGTTCCTGAGATATTTTGTTCACAGACAGACACACACAGACCAATTTGCAGGACCCACTTTTTTGGACACAGGGGATCTCAAAACATGTATATCCATCAAAATCTCGACATCAAATTTTTGACATGATCGCAATACTTCTCGCTGTATATTTCATATAAAGCGCAAGAGAAAGTAAAAAATAGAATTTCTTCAGTTTTTTTTTTTTTTTTAGATTTGGACACCCCTAAAAATTTTTTTACCATCCCTGAGTGCAAAAAGCGTATATTTATGATATTCTGTAGTTCTTTAAATTTCCAAAGGTCATTCATTCGTGCAAATAGATTAATTTTTAACAAAATAGTAATAAAAGTCAAAATTCAGCGCTATCCATATACCCGAGGAAAGCTCTACCTCTAAGCCTTTATCATAAAAGACTGAGTGTTTTTTTATTGATGAGGCCAAACATCCCATGGCCCCCGGGAATCGAACCCAGGATCTCCGCCTTTCCGGGGCATAGGCGTGCTTTCACTTGGCTTTGATAACTAATTTCGTTTACTACCTAAGAATACTTGAATCAACATTTAGGATTCTAATTAAATTCCATAATTTTGATTTTTACTGAATTTGACGACTTAAGGCCCGCAGTTAAAATTGTGTTAGACATAATACAGTGGAATCCCGATAATTCGTAGCCCGATTGTTCATATTTTCCGCTGATTCGTTCAAACAAAATTCTAATAAATGGTATAAAAATCATATATATCAGTCCCCTCGATAATTCGTATTATTTGTATGCTTCAGGTCACTTCAAACGTCTTATAATTCGTATTTCCAGCTTAAAAAGATAGTTAATTCGTACTATTTTCAAGAGGGGGTGAGAGAGAATTTTTCTCGTTCATTCGTAATCTTTTCAGTGAAAGGAAATGAGGAAAGAGAGGAGAGGGAAATTGAGCTTCTCTTACATTTTTTCTTTCCTTTCTACAATTTAGTCTTCGCATTAATATTTTAATTTTTTTTTTTTTTTTTAATTTTGTACTTCCGATAATTGGTATTCTCCATAATTCGTAGCAAATCGTCTGTCCCGTGACGATACGAAATATCGGGATTCAACTGAAATTAAATTTTTTATTTCCAATAAAATGCGCTCATTTATATAAACGGTTGCATTTTAATTGAGCCATCAATTCTTTTTAGTAGAAATTTTTATTAAACTATCTCTTTCTAACTGAAATTTATTTAATGATATTTCTATTGTGAATCACTTTATAAATTTGTTTATTCATCTTTGCTATATATAGAATGTCAATTAATATTGACTTTAAAGTCGTTCTATAATATATTCTGATTTATCTTTGCATATAGCAGTTGTGATTACAGCTATGGCCGCCTATCTATTCCGCATTAAATAATTTTGCCCAGCTACAAAATAATATTAATAAAACCTTCTATTCACTAATACAGATAGGTAAATGGGATATATTTTTTAAATTAAACATTTTTCTTTGTCCACAATTTAACTGTCATATGAACCAGCGGCGTAACCAGCCTTTGAGGGCGGGGGGGCGAAGCTCAACTAGGGCGCCGATTTTCCAGGGGCTCCGCCCCCTGGACCCCTTGCTCGCCTTCGGCGAGCAATTGCCCGCCTTCGGCGGGCAAATTTCTTGCATCCGGTAATTTTCTCAGCGAATTTGTTTATATTTACATATTTTTTAATGACACCTGTATGATTTTGTTTTGATTTTTCTTTGCTTTTACGAAAAATGTTTTCTTCTGTGATTATTTCAAAAACTATTCAGTTTTCGGGAAAATATCAAAGAATAAAAACTTTTTAAAATAGAGTATTTTATTTCGACGGGCATGCAAATGAAATTTTATTTAAAAATTGCTAGACATTCGTTCATTCATTCACTAAATCTCGGGCGGGAATGGGCGGATTTGTAAAAATTCCGGGCGGGCTCGGGCGGGCCTGAAGAATGGTAAAAGCCCTTTCATTTTGAGAAAATCGAAAAAAAGTGAAAAACTACATCAGTGAAATACTAGTACTTTTTGGACGATTTTAATTAAAAGCTTATTTTCACGGTCCCGGGGGTGTTTAACTTAAATATAACATTTCAGTCTCATAGCTCAATTCCTTCATGCTTAAAAAAATTTTGAATTCCAAAAAATTAAATATTAAGGCTTATACGAATCCTGAGTAAATCTCCACAGCCTTAAAACATCAAATTAAGGCTTATATATTGCAAAATAAAAAAAATTTTAATTATAAAGCCTCTATATACGTTATTTATTATTTTTGGAATTAAATTCATTTAAAATAGTAGAATTCAAGTTGTAATATAATTTTAAAAGAAAACAATCAATTTTTTAAGACAATCGATGAAAAGAATATGATAAAATCACATACGCTGGTCTATATCTTAGAGGCCGTAGGGCGCCTATGCCGGTTCCGGGGGCGCCAAGGGCTCGATGCGCCTGGGGCGGGGGGCTCGAGCCCCCCTCGCCCCCCTGGTTACGCCACTGATATGAACTATTAAAAATAAAAACATTTTCGTTTTGTCGGTTAAATAAACTCTGGGTTAAAACCCCTAAACGTATCCGAGAGGGATAATTTAAAGAAAACCTAAATTCCTTTTTTTAAGTAAATTTAAATTTAACAGGGCTCGCTCATATGTGATTCTTCAACAAGTAAAATGTCTCCGTTGGCAATTATATATTAGAGGGGAAATTGAAGGGGTAATGGATTCTGTTGTAATATGAGATAATCCTCACTGGTCTAGTTGGACAGTAACTTTAACTATCCTTTGACCCAGATACTTAAGAGATATAAATAAACAAAGGAAATAAAAAATTTCATTTATTTTCGACCATACATTTTTTAACATTGTTTTTTCAAATTAAAAAAATGTTAATTCTCAATTGAATCATTTTTTTTTCCTTTATTATTTTTAAAATTATATTAAATAATTAGAAATTATTTATTTTCTTTTGAATTGGGGGCACTCAAAATTGCCGACCCCAGGGTAAGATCGATTTGCAAAACATTCAAATGGCACAGCAACGCAGGGGGGGGTTGACAAAAACTAAACCCCTTCTCAAAAAATATCAAAGGATTCTCTCCCCAGCCTTTTTGTATTTGTTTAAAGGGTAATGCTTTTTGAGTTCTTTTAATTATTGTTATTAAACGATTAATTGGATTAAATTAAATAGGAACAAATAGAATCAATCTTTTGAACTTATATTCATTTAAAATTTAAATTATTTTTTATCATCATGGAAAACATGCTACCTCCTAAAAGGTGATGTTTATATTATAAACTTTCCATGTTTTTGGCGAGACTTCCCCCTTTTCCTCAAAAATAATAATATATTCCGGGCGTCACAATAGAGTAATATATCAATCATAATTGATATCGAATTTCCGGCGAGGGTCAAGTAACGAGCAGACGCCTCACTCTAAATCTGACTCCTCAGCTAATTATTATTCATTCATTTTAATAATAATTTTGTTGATTGTTTAATCATAAAAAAATTCATTTCATTATTCTTTTTTATCATAATATTATATAATTTAGAGAAAACCTTATTAAATTAAAATTCATTAATTTGGGCAATTTGTGTTTTATTTGTATAAGATAAATTCGAGTTCCCAAAATCCCAAAAAGGGAGGCTCAAAAAATTGGCATTTTAAGTTTTTTTTTTTTATATATATCGGTACGTTTAAATTTTTTTTTCCTTGCTTTTTTAAAATAAAATCTTGAAGGTGGCCACCGTTCTGCTCAATACATTCGGAGAGTCGAAATCTGAAGTTTTGGACCACTTTGGCCAGCATTTCCGTGTCGATTTTGGTGATATAATCACTAATATTACTCTTTAGCTGATCCAGTCTTTTCGGACGATTGGTATACACCAAGGATTTGAGATATCCCCATAAAATAACTCAGAGTGCTAAATCTGGCGCTGGTCACTTTAAATCTTCCCCCTCACATCCATTTCTTCAAGTTAAGGAAGAAAACATTCTTTCACCATCTTCAAACAAGGCTCAGAAGTGACAAAAGTTCAGTTTTCGACTGCCCCATTGTATTGAGCAGAACGGTTCAGAACCTTCAAGATATCATTTTGAAAAAGCAATGAAAAAAAATTTAAATGTACCGCTACGTTAAAATGATATCCCAAAAATCTTTTGTTTTATCATTGTTTGAAATAAGGAAGTTCCCCTGTAAAATTAACTTTTCTTTTTTTAAGGTAAAGTGAGGAATATTTATTGATAAGACAGATATGTTTGTTTATCTTAATTATCAGAAACGAGATGTCTGAAAATTGCAGTACTTGATTAAGGAAAGGTGAGGATCAGCCGCAGGAGGGTCCGAGCCAGTTGGAGGGGGGACAAGCCTCCCCCCCCCCTGACTAAACGCGCTGTCCGCCTTTGCCAAATGACAAAACTTTAAATTTTTTTAAACTTACAATTTGCACCAAGCAAATTTAGATCAAGTTAAACTAAAGTTTGATCAATTTTTTTTAACAAAAAGTTATATAAAAAAATTTTGGTTGTGGGAGATTAGGTATAATAGTGCGAGGAAGTAAAAAATGGCAGAATTAGCTGGCATTTGTCACCCCCCCCTTGGGGGGTCTTAGCTAGCACTAGTTTCTATTCCACAACATTAAGCGATGGAGATGATCTCATCTTTTTCCTTATTTACTTTCTTTATAAATTTCTTCGAAAAAAAAAATAACCAAGTTTAATGATAATGATGGCGGCATCTGCGTTTCCAGCCTGAATGCAGGCAATTAAAAGCAAATTAGCAAATGGACTTTTATTACAGTCCGCTCACGCATGACTTGCATTGGACGTCGTCTACGAAAAAGTCCCAGCTGGCTGGCGAATTTGACTAACAAATGTCGTGGATTTTAAGCAACTTAATACCTTATGAGAATCGCTGCAATTAAAATTAGTGTAGGTTGGAATGTGCTTGCGTCCGTAGAAAATTCCAGGGGAGGCCAAACAAATTAAAATAAATTGTAATAATTAGTCTCATCCCCTTCTCTTATATTCGACAATTTTCTCTCGGTCTGATTTCATAATGTATCGAATTCGGTTCTTTTGAATAATTAGTGAGGGGGGGGGGGTAGGGGGGTTTGATCTCTCATATCCCTATCTCCAGGGCCTTCCCAGGGATTACCTCGACTATATTTAGAAAGTTTTTTTTTTAAATTGTTTAAAATATAATTTTTGGGTAAAATGATAAATTTTTACGCTTCCTGATTTTGAGTGTTGCTGGCAAACCTGGAGCATTTATATTTATTTGATTAATATCTCAACTTTATATATCCCTCATAACTAGATTCACATCACTTCAGACAATATATATATATATTTAATTTTAGAGTAGGAAGTAGTCAAATTTTTCAAAAATAAGAAAAAAAAGAGAAATAATTCAAAAATATCGTCAATAAAAATAGAAAGCGATTCGGTTGAAAAAAACGGAAATCATCCGTGAATGAACATGGCTTGAATGAAAAATAAACCTGGGCGTTTGACGAAATTCTACTTAAGAAATTAATTTTCGAAAAAATTTATTTCTTCAGTGTCATCGATTTTTTTTAGAGGAAAATAAAAAGTTTTTGAATTTTATTATAATCAAATGCCTCACCAATTCAGGATCTATCTGTAAGAATTTTAATATAGAAAAATTAACTGTAATTTTAAGAGGGTGAATTTGTTTTTGTGATAATGGAGAGTGAATTGAGTGTAAAATGGTGAATTATTTCCAGGATGAACCTGCCTACCAGGATGAAGGCCCTGTTCCAGATCCCTTGCTGGAGCAAGGCTGTACTTTACCTCTCTACTTAAAGAAGCAATTCGACCGAAAACTCATTTCAGTACCACTAGAAGAAATTGACGAGTACTATGCCAACAAAGGAGTAAGTAGTCTTAACCATTCTACACCTAATTAGAGAGATTTTAAGTTGTTAGATAATTCTGGGTTGAGGATATTTAAAATTAGTCAACCGGAATTATCACAAAAATGTTATTAGATTGGTGTGAGTTAAAAATTAGAAGAGTTTATAGACTATATATATATATATAAAAAAAAAAACAATATTGTTTACTTAGGGATTCAGGGCTGCTCATTTCTATACAAACCTTCGTGAAGTGTAAAAGTTAATAAATAAAAAACACCATGACTTCATACTAGACACTAGAGAAGTGAAACTTCTACTCAAAATTCACAAATCCAAATATACTGAGCTTCTGCACACCTGAGGGAATCTTCCTCACTCAACGGGAGTGCAGGGGATGCAACATTTCGCAACGTTTTGACGGGGATAAATCGATCTTGCTCTACCGACCGTAAAGAAGTTTCACTTCAAAATTTCGACTTGAGCTACTTGTCCTGACCATCTTAATCGTCATTTTCTATAGATTATACATAATATAAGTTGAAATGTTTTTGATGGAGTGACCCTGGCACCTGGTCGATCTCTACACTTGAACCAGGTCACCGGACACTTGACTTGGATAGGCTGGAGATCCCGGGTTCGACTTCAGGGGGCCACTTGATCATGAGCAAAAGAAATATCTCACAAACAATGTTAAATAAAATATAAGTTTCTAGTTCTCTATTGTAAATATTGACATTTATCTTCAAATAACAAATAGTATTTGTGACCCTATTTGTATAAAACGTATACACAAAACATATATGCACAATAACAGTACAAAAAAAAACATTTTAATTGAATTTCAACACCTGGAAAAGAATTGATTATATAAAATTTCAGGAGTGACGCAGATATTCAGGTGGGCGGATGGTTCTTCTTCCGTCCAGGGACACCATGGCCAATTAACGTTAAAAAATAAGCGCTATTTTAATTTTTCATTTCTCATTTGATTGAATCACTTTTCAAGATCCTATCAAAAATAATAAAATACAATGAATGCATAATAGATCTCTTGCAAGACATTTTAATTAGATATCTGTTTATAAACAAACATAAACAAACCTCGCTCTAGCTTTATATAAATGAATCGGAAAATGATTATTTCATTTGAATTTGTTATGATTCTCGTCATTAGAACTCAAATTAAATAGGCTTAAAGTTAACTAAAATAACCTAAATTCAAAATTTATTTGAAGGAGGTATATAGCTGAGTGTTGATAATCAAATAGGAAGAATAAAATGAGCAAGCAGCTAATTATATTTCATTTTATTAAAAAACCAGGGCCGACGTTTCGGTCACGTATGGGACCATCTTCAGGGCTACAAATGAAGAAAAGAACATTTAACAGATAGATAACAGATAGATACAATCAATTACATAAAATTTTTTTCTTTTTCTTTTTGTTATTATGTTTATAATTACCCAGGTTAATGTCTGAAAATACATATAATCCTCGCCAAGTTATATTGGGCATACACAATTGCATGTAGCTTAATCATGACAATGCCTCAAATTATGTTGTTACAATACCATGGACAGAGAGTGAATGACATTATTTATTAAATTTCTCTTCCTTTTAATAGAAAGTTATTTATATATTTATATATAAATTATAGATAAATACTGTTATTCTTAATATATGATTAAAAGAAAAAGAAAAAAGGAATATTTAAAACAGTTAATATAGACACTCCCATTTTGATACAAATAATCATTCAATTCATTTTAATAAAATAATAATGATATTATAAAACACCTTTATAAAGCCTTATTGTTGCATTAAAGTCTTTTTTAAAATTTACAGTATTGTTAACCGAAATGTAAATATTTTCTAAAATTTCTCGCTTAAACCTATTAGACTCAAAGGCCAAAATCTGTGTAGAATCAAAATCAAAAATATGGCCTGTCTCCAGTGTGTGAGCTGACAAAGCAATATACGGTAGTCTTCATTTTTCGATATATTATATTTATGTTGATAAATCCTTTTGTGCAGATATTGACGCGTCATACCCACATAACACAAATTACAATTTGTACAGTCAATTTTGTATACTAAATTACTATTTTTTAAAAAGGGTGTAGGTGTTTTGTTATTAAATACACAGGTTAGAGTGTTAATAGGTTTAAAACTAACTTTTAATGCAGGGGCTAGACCATTAATTAGTCTTTTTAGTCTTTCACTTAGGCCCACAATGTAGGATAAGCTCCTATAAACAGGCTGGGAGGTATCACTTCGTCCATCAGGCACAACGGTCGGCGTTCTCTGGTGGGCCTTCAATCTGTGATTGTATAGATTGAATATCTTCTCAGTAAAATGCCACGGGTAATTGTTTATTTTAAGTAATTGTTTCACTTTACTAAACGTTTCGGCCTTATATGGTTGATCAGACAACCTATCTGCTCTAAGAATTAAATTAAAAACCAAATTTTGTTTGTGAATGAGAGGGTGGTTGGAAAAATAATTTAATAACCGGTCAGATTTCACATCCTTCCTATTCCATTTTGTGTAAATCTTGTTATTACATCTAATTAGTTTCAAGTCAAGAAAACTTATTACGCCATCCAATTCCAACTCTTCAGTGAATTTTATATTTTCATCCAAAGAGTTAATGATATCCAGAGTAGGAGCAACTTCATTTTTTGGCAAAGCTGTCACTATATCATCAACATATTTATAAAGAAAAGGGACCGTGTAGGGAAAAAAATTGTTATAATTTTCAAAGAGATGATCCATATAGATATTCGCTATCACTGGTCCCAAACTGCTACCCATGGCCACACCCCTCTTTTTGCTGGAATACCCTGTCGCCAAAAACAAAGTAGGCATTATCAAATATCAATTTCAAAATCTCAAAAAATTGCTCCTTATCTAACTTAGTGTGATCTTCAATTAGGGACCATTTGTTAAGAATTATTTTGTAAGCCTCATTTAAATCAATGTTGGTAAATAACGAGACGACGTCAAAAGAGACTAAAATTTCGTCATTTTTAAGAATGACGTTTTTCAATTTCTCCCTAAAAGAAAACGAATCTTTAATGTTGATGCTATCAAGAGGAATCTGATTTAATATTCCGACCAAATATTTGGATATTTTATATAAAGGAGAGCCAACAGTTGTAACTATAGGGCGCAGAGAGTTATTTTTATGTGTCTTGACTAGGCAGTAAAGCTTAGGAGCAATTCCATTATGAGTGATACAATTATTCAATTTGAACTTCTCATCACCTAGGTCATTACACGCAATAATATTTTTAATTAGACTATTCACTTTATTTTGTAGAACATTAGTTGGATTAGTTTTTAAAACTGTGTATGTGTTTTCATCACTAAGTAATAAATTAGTTTTATTAATATATTCAATTCTATTCATTATGACGGTATGATTAGATTTGTCACTTTTTACAACAATAATTTCATCTTTATTATTTTTATAAAATTTTTTTGTTTCAATCAGATATTTTTCTATTAGCCTACTATTAAAATTAAATGATTTGTTTGAATTAGTAAAGTTAGTAATTATATTTACCGCTTTGGAACGCGCTTCATCAATTTTATCAGTTGGCAAATCATTTATTATAAATTCTGTATCAGTAATTAACCTATACAATTGCCTTTTTGAGTTGGAAAAATCTAAAAAATTGTGTGTATGACCCAGAGAAAGGACAACAGGATTTATCAACATAAATATAATATATCGAAAAATGAAGACTATATTGCTTTGTCAGCTCACACACTGGAGACAGGCCATATTTTTGATTTTGATTCTACACAGATTTTGGCCTTTGAGTCTAATAGGTTTAAGCGAGAAATTTTAGAAAATATTTACATTTCGGTTAACAATACTGTAAATTTTAAAAAAGACTTTAATGCAACAATAAGGCTTTATAAAGGTGTTTTATAATATCATTATTATTTTATTAAAATGAATTGAATGATTATTTGTATCAAAATGGGAGTGTCTATATTAACTGTTTTAAATATTCCTTTTTTCTTTTTCTTTTAATCATATATTAAGAATAACAGTATTTATCTATAATTTATATATAAATATATAAATAACTTTCTATTAAAAGGAAGAGAAATTTAATAAATAATGTCATTCACTCTCTGTCCATGGTATTGTAACAACATAATTTGAGGCATTGTCATGATTAAGCTACATGCAATTGTGTATGCCCAATATAACTTGGCGAGGATTATATGTATTTTCAGACATTAACCTGGGTAATTATAAACATAATAACAAAAAGAAAAAGAAAAAAAATTTTATGTAATTGATTGTATCTATCTGTTAAATGTTCTTTTCTTCATTTGTAGCCCTGAAGATGGTCCCATACGTGACCGAAACGTCGGCCCTGGTTTTTTAATAAAATGAAATATAATTAGCTGCTTGCTCATTTTATTCTTCCTATTAAATTCAAAATTTTAATTTTTTATGCAGTGGCGTATCATCATTGGGTATTTTCACACCGAAGGAGAATGATTTCTAAAAAATGTGTAATATATAATATATTATAATATTTACCTAGTATGTTAAAAATTGCCTTTTAAAAATAAAATACTGTAAGAGTAGACCAAATAATTTTATATCATTAATTATTAAAAGATTATAGAAATGAATGTAAATTGCAATCATTTAAGTAAGTTAGCAATTAATCAAATTTTCAAAATCTAAAAGGAGTCGCGGGGTTCCCCGTTCCCTTCCTCTCGGATTGGCAGTTTCCTCTTTTGAGGACCTTGAATATATTTCATTACAATGTAAATAAGGCAAACGAACTTTTTTTAAAACGAATTTATTATAATAATTTTAAAAGAATCCTGTGAGAAATTCTTTATTTGCTATTCAATCTTTATGACCTTAACCTTGTATGCTGAATTGCTTTGATGACTTAGCTATCGAAATTTTAAGATTTTATTTTCTAATTGACGGATTTAATATTTATGTTTTTTTTTTCTCATATAATTTACATAATTTTAATTACTTTAAATTTATTTATAGGATTTAATCTAATGATGGAACGAAATAAAAACAATTTTATAATTTTTCAAATGTTGAAAGTATTGTAAATAATTAAAATTGTTTTAAATGCAATATTCAGCTGTTTGAACAAGAGACTGTAGTGCCCAAAAGTAGTTTTGAGCACTGGTTGAGTTATTTGGCCAAAAGGGGTTTGATAGGAACTTTTGAGGGTAAATGATAGTTGTGGAGATTTTTAATAGGTTTTTATTTAACAAAAATAATAATGAGTTGAGATGGGAATATTTAGAATGTGGGAAAGAGGGGAGGGTGAGTTATTAGAGGGAAGAAAGGGATGAGATGAATATTCCAAAGACAGGTCGATGTGAGAGTAGAGTAAAACTTGAACAAATTTGGCAAGAATGGCGACCGGGCCCCCGTTTGACATAGATTCCAACTGACAGTTTTGGTATATCTCCGCTCCGTACATATATAAGTCCGTTCGGGGGGGGGGGGGGGGAGGTGTTTGCTTGAGGTATTCTTTTTGTAATAGTTGTAATTAGGTTGAGACAAAGCAAATGCGCTGACTGTTGTTTGTCACTAATGATTGTGATGAGTGGAGTCTTTTTTGGATAATTGGGCTTTCCAATATTCGTGTACCCATGCCCTTTTTGACTCTCATCTCTAATCTCAGATTATTACAAGACGCATATGCACTAGTATTTTTTAGGTGATCTCTAATTGTCTAACATACACAAAGACTGTATATTATAGTCTTTATACAAGTTATAAAGACTGAATAAATTGATTTGGGCATCAGTAATGCAACGTTCTATTTTTCTTGTTCCAAAAACCACTTGAAAATCGTAAGCAGAACCTTAAAATCAACTTGTGGGCACAACGCAAAATTTTTTGTATTGCATGTTCATGCAAAAAAAAAATTCAAATTTTAAAATTATAGTTGTAAAAGAAAAGGTTTTATGTGACTAACGGCACAACACACAGCTTTCTCTTACCTTCACCTTCGGTAATTGAAAGTTATGTGCTCACAAATGTTTTTTTTCTGTTGACATATACAGTATTTAGTTTCCGGTATATCAGTACTCAAGAGATGAAATAAATCATCTCTCTCCTATCTTTTCTATGGAATCCAAGAGTAACTAGGGATTCAAACAATTTTGGAAAGAATATGATAATATACATTTTAAAGACAATCTATTTGGCTCAATTTATTGCTAGAAAAGTTATCAACTGGAAGTTATATTTTCCTCAATCTTTTATTGTACAATTTGTTGCCTAGAAGTTAGGAGTCTCTTCTCCTGAATCTTGCACGGGATGGAATAATGAATAAATAATAATAAATTATAGATATATTTTATTTTCATTTACTATAATTTATGTCGATTTTGAGCTATATATTAACCATAAAATTATATTTTAACAATTGTATCCAATGCAGTAATTTAGGGAAGTTGCCTCTCTCTCTTAAAGATAAAGTAACTTTCCAAAAACCAAGCCAATTAAAAAAGAGACTGGGGTAGAAAACAGATGAAAAATTGGAAAGATAAAAAAAGGATAAATTAAGGACAAAAATACAAAGAAATAAATTAAAGAGTAAAATCGATATTTTTGCCCTTCCTTCCCAAAAAACTATAGTACTGTATTGCCTTGCCTATATTCGATGAAAGGCCGCCTGAAGTTTTATTTATATGTTAGTGGTGAAGTTCCACATCAGTTAATATCAACATAAACTAAAAAATTTAGTTTAGAATTTTTTACTTTAACTCTGTACGAAATTCTTTTAATTAAACAAACACTAGACATAAATATTGGAATAATTATTATAAAGAAGATAGTTTGTAATCAGTTAAATTCTATTTGATTTGAACCTAAACTAAAGATATTTTATCTGGGTTCGCCAGGAACAAAATTGCCCAAATTCATTAGAACTGATAATTTTCTATTTCCTAAGAGACAATCGAACTAAAGCGACGAAGGAAAACAAACCGGGCTGAATCAAAAAGTGCAAGTTGCTTTCAATTCAGACGTCGAATAATTTTTTTTAATCTTAAGAGAACCTCTCTTAATTTAACTGAAGGTCGTGACCCGTCTTTCCTGGGTCATGTACCCTGGGAGGAGTCTGTTTTTTTTTTTTTTTTTTTTTTTAAGTTAGTATAATCATTTCAATGTAAGGAGAGATTTTTTGAATTTAACCGGAAATGGTGCATCGAGTTGTTTTTCCCTAGGAAGGTTCATATTGAGATAGACCAATTTTTTTTTTTTTTTTTTTTAATTCTATCATATTTTAAATGCAAGCCTATTTCCTAGCAAGAAAAATAAAGCCAGATTGGCAGTTAATTCTACTGAAAAATTAAAATTTCTGTATAATTCAAAAGAGGGGGTGGGGGTGGGGTGAGATTAAAAATTCAGGAAGTGATTATATTGACTAAAATAAAGTAAAATGTTGCTATAAATATATGGCGGAAACGTTTCTTCACCAGATATTTTTCAATAAATAATTTATATCTCTAGTTTGGCCCGTGTAGGGATGAAACGATACGAGTAAATACAAGTACTTACTCGATACTTTTCTTTCGATACCAAGTACTTTTGGAATCGATACTTTGGAATCGAGTACCAAGTAAGTATCGGTCAAAAATACTCGTATCGATACTCGGTCCACGTACGCGATGATTAGTTTGGTCGGAAGAACATTTACGTACATTTGTTCTTATTCTTATTTACAATAGAAATACCTCTAAAACTGAATTATTTTCTTAATCGTCGTTTTTTTTTTTTCAAGAACTTCATTTTTTATGGCTGTGGAGATTTAATCAAGATTCGCGCGAGCCAGGAGATATTTAAATAAAAAATTTTATTTAATTTCTATTTGCCAACGTTTCGGTCTCCAATCACGACCTTCATCAGGGCAAATATTGTCAATTATACACGATCTTAGGTATTTTAATATTCATTGCAATTAATATACAATTTCTTTGTACTTTGATATGTACAAAAATATTATCATATACTTGCTACTCGGAGGTCTCCGTTGATGAAGGTCGTGATTGGCGACCGAAACGTCGGCAAATAGAAATTAAATAAAAGATTTTATATTTAATCACCTGCCTGCGAATCTTGATAATCAGTACTTAGGCTGCTGTTTTTGCTTATTTTTAATTGTACGAAAAATTTGACCGATACGAGTAAGTATCGATACTTTTCAATCGATACCGAGTAGGTACTCGATACTTTGCGACCGATACCGGTATCGAGTAAAAGTATCGATACCTCAGTGGTATCGTTTCATCCCTAGGCCCGTGTATATCTCTAGGCTGATTGAGTTAAATTTTTACAAAGACCAATGCATAGTTTGGAAAAAAATCAACTCAACCTGCCAAGCCTTGCAGAGATATAAATTATTTAGTGAAAACGAAACAAAATGGTGGATACATTTTGAATGAAGTGCTTCTGAACATGTTTTTTCTTTATTTTGACCAATATAACCACTAAATAGAATTATCCCCACGCATTACAAAACACCTTGTATATAACTAGAAAAAGATCTGGCCCCACCAATGAAAAAATCATAAATCATCCCCTATGGCTCCGACAATCAGCTCAGTTCAATCAGCACCAATTCATAAATTATTAAATAACGCCTTTGTTCTACTTATTTATGAATTGAAACTAAATAACTCCATCAAACGATCAAGTCTTATAAAATTAAGTCTGATGTAATGATATATTAGTAGTTTTTTGATGATTAAACCATCCCTGAACTTCCTAAACGCCACCCTAAATACGGCCCTGGCCCTAAATAACATTACTAATTAATCCATCTTCCACTTGACTTTTTTATGGTAATGAATCTTAATTCACCCATGACTAAATTACTTAATATTCCAGCTGTTAAATGCCAAGTATGCGAGTTATTTGTGTATCATTCGTTCAATTAAACATATTTTTTATAGCTTAATTCGAGTACATAATAAAGAACAATATGATTCCTTGAAAATATGTTTAATGGAATAATTAGTTACGATATTAATACGCATGACGTTAGAGTAATAAGAGTTACTAGTAAAAGATTTTCTTTTCAATTTGACTCTTAAATCAAATAGATGGAAACTATTCTATATACGAGGACACTAATAAAGTGGAGTTTGAATTAAATTAAGTGAAATCGTTATCTTGAAGTGTCCGATATTAAAATTTTCACTATTTCCATTTTTGCGGGTAGGCTATAATAATATATTAATTAAAAGAGCTTTCATAATATTTAAATAAAGGACATATTCTGATGATGCTTTGAGTTTTCCTTTATTGTCCTTACTAGGTAATAGTAGGCCTAGTGTTCATATGCAAAGCGAGCCTACGAGTTATGTGACCCTCCTCACACTAATGCTTTGTCTTTGTCTGCGTGGGGCTCCTCTCTTCTCAGACATAACTCGTACTGGTAGAAGATATTTTGAAACTTATATTAAAATAATCCCTTTAATTAGTTAGTGTGCTTGTGCATCAAAGATTAAATTATAGATATAATTCACAAATTTTTCAGAGACTCCCACCCCCTAGACTTGTTACTTGTTCCGGATGCCATATGGGCTTCTTTTAAACGAATGTTTTTTTTTTTTTTACTTTCTCTTATCTATATATGTATATAATTATATATAAAAATAGAGAGAGCAAGTATTGGATTCATGTCAGAAATTCAATGTCGAGATTTTGATGGATATACACGTTAAGAGGTCAAAAAGTGGTTTTTGCAACATGTTCTGTCTGTCTATCTGTGGTAAGCTTTTGAACAAAATCTGCCAGAGTACTAGTACTTTATTGATGCACTTTTTCAGTTTTTTCGATTTTCTCAAAATTCGCTCAAACGATTTTGATTAAAATTCAAAAGTCAATTATTTTTTAAATCCTCTTTAAAATGTATATTCCCATTTTACTCTTGAAATCTTATGAAGACCACTTTGCTCTTATACTTCATAGGAAAGATAGGAGAAATGGTTGCCATGGTAGCAAAATATAAATATTTTCCCATGTTTATAAATTTTACATCTTGAATTCAACTGTACCGTACTGACGGAAACTAAATATATGTCGACAGAAAAAATCTGGTAATTTAATAATAAATATGATAATTGATTTATGAATCTTAAACAAAATCGTTAGAGCGAATTTTAAGAAAATCGAAAAAAAAAAACTGAAAAAGTACATCAGTAAAGTATAGTACTCTTTGACCAATTTTGATTAAAAGCTTATTTTCACGCCTAAGGGGGGTACTGAATTTAAATATACCCTCGCAGCTCAATTCCTTCTTGCTTTAAATTGAACACAGACAGACCATGTCGCGAAAACCACTTTTTTGGACTCAGGGGACCTCAAAACGTGTATATCCTTCAAAGTTTTAACATGAATTCAACATAGATAAGAGAAAGTAAAGCTACTATTTTTTTTAATATTTCTGGGGGCCTGAAACTTAAAAGTAGTTGGAGGAGGTTAGATTTTTGACGATCCTTGTTCTTATATATTAAAATACATAAAAGTGAGAAAGTAAGACTATATTTGTTCAGTTTTCCTTAAAAGCAGCGAAATGAGACAAACGGCAATCGCTCTATAATTTGAATTCTAATATCTAATTCAAATGAAAAGTTTTAGAAGCCATTTAATGATTATCCTCTTAAAAGTTTCGACAGCAGAGTTAATCTCTCAAGCGGGCACTAAGAGAGAGAAATTGGTTATACATTATTTAATTTGGATTTTTCTTTTTATTTTAGTAAATTAGATATTTTTTATTGATAGTATTCTAGACATAGATATTAATATTCAAAAGCGTTGCTTAAATTTCCTATTTAGCAAATTGTATGTGAGTGCTGCTGAAGAAAGGGCAAGCGTCTGGTATGGGAATTTTAGCCCCTTCCGGGGTACCCCGTGGGCTTCGTTAGGGCCAGATCATAGGAAACTTGACAACGCCAGCAAAAACTAAAATTCCCTATTTATTTATGATAAAGTTAGCCGAAGGGGAATTCATTAATAAATACTCAAATGTATAAGAAATATGTATTTTATGTCAGTTTTTTTTTTATTAGCCGTATCAAATAAAAGTAACCATTAGACTTAGATTCATTCCTTAGTACCTATTGATTCATTCATGGTCAAGTAGCTGATTCATGTTAAATTAAGCGACTTACCCTTGTGAAAAGAAACTCCACTAATTTTACTATAAAAGATACCACATCTCAATAAAAGATGTAGAAATATTTGTTTTTCTTTCTTTTGGAATGCGGTATATTTTATAGAAAAATTAGTGGAGTTTCTTCATTACAAGGCTAAGTTGCTTAACCATGGAGCAGCTACTTGACTATGGATGAAGAAACAGGCCCTTAGTTTAGTTTATTCACTTTTATCTAAAATTAATTTTGTAATGGATTTCTTTAATTCTATCAATATACAAATTTTATTAATTCTTACTATCAATTAATTACATTTCGGCATAAAAATGAAATTATCAGGCTCTCTGGTTACATAAATTCCAATATAGATAACCTTCGGATAGATAAAATATGTGCAGTAGACCTTACATCTATATTTCCGCAACTATTGTTTATGACATCCCCGCTAGCCACGAGACTATTCAATTTTAAAGTCAAGGATTTTTTGTTTTCAAAATTTATAAGGGACTTTAAAAAAAATTACATTCCAAATCTGATCCGTCTAATTAAAATTAAATAAATTTTTTGCATAAAAATGTCAAATGAAATAAAAAAATATAAATGAAATTTTAAATGAAAATATTTTCAAATAGGAATTAATTTACATATGAATTTGAACTAAATTTAATTCCTGAATTGCACAAAAGATGTAAAAATAAAAAGAAATTATTATTCTCTGAATTAAAATTAAAAAAAAAAAAGCTCTAGAGATGTCTAATTGGAAAATATTTCAAATAGTTCAAATTTTTACCAAATCCGATATTGAAATTGAAATAAAAATTAATCGGCTCACACCCTATTGGATTTTGTATATAAATTCATTTTACTATTAGAAATATTATTTAAAATGAAATGTTGGGGTGGCAGGCAGTCAAGGATCATATGAAACTATTTTTTTATTTCTTCTTTTCGTCGACCTTTCTGGAGCTCGTCGCTCCCTTCCTCAGGACGAATAAGTTGTATATTTAAATGGCATGTAGTAATATAATAAATGTTGTTGGGCAATCTTGAGTCAAAGGAGTCGTAACAGTAAATACACACTGTAAAAAGGGCACTAATGCATAAACAACTACAATATCCCTGCCATCTAAATATACATTTGACAACTTATTCGTCCTAAGGAAGGGAGTGATGAGGGTTCGAAAGGTCGACGAAAAAAATAAATAAAAATAGTTTTAGTTGATATAGGACAGAGGAGTTGGCAACCAATTTACGAGCCTCTATTTTAAAGAAGAACTCTCGATTTTGGATACGTTTCGCCTTTATTCTACTAATGTCATCATCAGTCCTATTAGAGCTGGAAAGACATACCTTACATTAATTAATATACATACATTAATATATTAAGGTGATAGTTACAAAATACAAATAAAATATTTTATATAAAATATAACAGCATTAATATATAGAGTTGTTATATTGGAAAATTTTATATATATATATATTATATGGTATATAATTAATGCCTATTTTGTATGCTTTCAGTATTTTAATGCGTGTGTATACATCGTCTAAGTAACAGTTTGCATTGATCAAATGTTTCTTTAATTTACAAATCCTTTCACTGAGATGGGATTATATCAATGACCTCTATTATTAAAAAAAATATATAATATTTTATTTGTATTATGTAACTATAAACTTAATATAATGACTGGCTAATGAACAGTCTATTTGAGCATTGTTTGAAAAAATTCCATCCTTTTCGAACAAGGCTCTACCTAGTTGATATATTAATCTAATGGGACTGATAATGGCATTAGTAGAATAAAGCCGAAACGAATTCAAAATCGAAAGTTTTTCTTTGAATGGATATTGTAATGTTTTATTCTATATATATTTAATCCATCCCCTTAAAAAGTATTTTTTTCGCTTTTTGAAATATAATTAATTAAGTAGGAAGTTTAAAATTTTTAAACATGAACAAACATAAACAAAAAAAAACAATAGAAATTGTAAACATTGAGGATATACTTTACTGTTATGTGTTATATAAAATATAGAGTGACACAGCCAAAACAACACCTGTTAAATTTAATTCAATGATAAAAAAAACCCTGGATTTTTAATGAAATGCTACACCTAATATTAGATGAATTATCTAATTTCCAGCCTCTTTAATTATATAAATAGAATAAAAAATTAACTAACTATATGGAAAATTGTTGGTTTTGAAAAAGCTGATTTATTTAATTTGATAAGGATATAATATATACAGTGAGTTTCAAAAGGCTGTCCCCCCGGCTACTTTAGTTGTCTTCATTTTAAAACGAAACCTTTTGAACTTTACAACAGGAAAGAATATATCAAAAAAATTTTTTTAAATAAAATTAGACATGGAAAGAGCAAAACTTGTCGAGACTTGTTAAATTCACTGTATATTCTATTTCATTTAATCTCAACAAGAATATAAAGTCTTCTGCTTTCAAGTTTTTTTAGTCTACTTTAATAAAGACAGCCATCATTAATAAATAAATGCAGAACGGTGGAACAAATTTTTTCATCTTTTTTTTTTTCAACAAAAGTTTTTTTTAATACCGCCTAGTTAAGTTGGATGGTAAACCTTTTGGACGCTAAAATATTTTTTAAGGAGAGGGAGGCAGAAAGTCAAAAATGCAAACTAAGTTTGTAAAATTTTGTAAAATTGCCGTTTATCAGACAAAATTCACCATCGTAAGGTGTTTTGAACATTGCCAATAGGATGAGGGAAGTTCAACCCTTGTAAGCTCCCCCCATTTCTACGTCACTCTATATTTAGGTATTTTTATGAAAAATTTAATTAAACGTTTTATATTATATTTTTTAAAATATAGAAACATTTATAAAATTAAATGAATTAAAAAAATTTGGCGGCTTTTCAGACCTTTTAGAGGGATGTGTGCAGTAATCGATAGACCACGATTGAATATACTACGATTTTGCTTATATACCGCTGTCATATGTCAAAACAAGGTGTAGCTATATTATAGAGAGCATAGATTAATCTTCTAAAAACTGAAACACATGACTTGGCGATTTATAAAGCAAAATAACACTTGAAGAAAAGTCTAAATATCAAGTTACTCAAACAGGCATGGATATCGTCAGAGAGACAAGAGAGAGGCTTGCACCATACTAATAGAATTTTTTTTTTTACTTTATAAAAGAATAATAGGAATAAAAGCATATAAAATGTCGAAGCTAAATAAAAAAAAATAAGGGATGAGTGGATGAAATTCATTTTTTATAAAGTAAATCAGGAAGTGTTTAAAAAAAAAATTTAATTAATCCACTTTATCATATTATGACAAAAAAATACAAATTTCAAAATTTTTGAAAGCTCGTGACCCGTGGCTCAGAGAGAAGACATTAGCCTGGGGTCCCGGGTTCGCTTCCCGTCCAAAGCAAGAAGAATGAATTTCATTTGAATTGGCTACCAATCACTCGAAATAAATAGGGATGGGATCTAAATGGCCTTAGATGCCGAAAAATACCTGCATCAAATTAACAAAAGTTTTTTGAAACAAGTAAGTAAAGTACTACTATCGGTTGATATATTTATTTTACATACCAAATTTAAGTTTTTAAAATATCGTGTTCACACACCCACATAAAAACCAACACGTACACATACTAGTAATTCAAAAATTACTTTTTTGGGCTCAGAATCGCCAAAGTCTCGAGGTCGAATTCGTTGACAATTAAAATATTTTAGGTACACGAGAATGTATAAAAATGACGATGTATTTTTTACATAAAATTATTATTTTTTTTTTTTGTTTTAAAATTATTATTTTTTTTTTGTTTTTAATAAAACAAAACTGCAGTTGTCACAACAATGTCACATATCGAATATTTTCAAATTTTATTCGAAATTAAATTTTATATTTTAACTAAATATCATTATTTTTAGTTATTAATACAATAATAGGTAATTTTGAGAAAATCTATAAACAAATCTGTGCACATAACTTTCTTTTTTTTGTGTCGACTTATTTTTTTCTCTTGCCTTTAGTAAATTTATATTAGCATCCATTAGGAAATAGAGGGACACCGATCAATTTTTTATTGAAAAGCTTAGAGATATTTTGTTAATACACAGATAGAGATTTTAGGGTCAGACAAGTTTGGAAATGCTTCAAGAAAAGTGTTTGGTTTCTTTTGTTAGGCGGCTTAGAGACCCCTTTAGAACTAGCAACCAAAAGCAAGGCGTGCGTGTTTGGTTGCATATTATTGAAATTGCAGGCAAAACTTTTAAACATTTATAATTAATCGAATTAAAAATCAAAACTTTTGAAAAAACATTATTTAAAATAAAAGGATAAAAATAAAGTAATTTGTAAAAAATAAAAAATAATTATTGCTCACTTAGCTTTTTACCGGCAAGAGATAAAAGATAAAAGAATTTCAGCCGATAATTTTATAACCTTTCTCCGAAAAGAAAAGAGACCAATCTTCACATGCCCTTTGTTTGTTTGTAGCAGATTGTGTTAAAAATTTCAAGTACATTTTATTTTATTATTTATAATGCAAATAATTACAAATATAAAGAACACTAGATGATAATAATTGACGAGGAAATTATAATTAATTAATTAGATATTAAATTCCCCCTATATTTTTATTTACTCTACGCTCTCCAACACAACTTCAACTAAACTTTAAATAACTCGTCTAGTAACAAAATTGAAAAAATCCTTTAGATAAATTATTACCTGTAATTTATAAGCTAGATAAATACATTCTAAATTTAACTCGCTTTTTTAGCTAAGATAATAAACAAACTATAAACATCAGGTTCCATTCATAATAATGGAATCCCTAAATTGATTTAAGAGAAAATTATTTTTCACACAAATATAGAGAAAAATTGTGAAATTGAAGCAGAAATACGACTACGATATCGTACTTTAGGACCCAGAGATACCAGCTGTTTTTTTTTCAACTGCCACTTATTTAATTTAATGGCAAATATTTTGGCCAATCTCATTGTGCATTTGTTTTTGAGCCCAATATTTATTCCAACAAGTACAGGAATTAATTCCGAACTAAACAACGTTCAGAGTAAAAAAATCTGGTGTGACTGGCGCACAGCACACAACTTTCTCTTACCCTTCGGTAAGAGAAAGTTGCGCACTGTGCTGGTCACACCAGATTTTTTGTGTCGAGATATATTTAGTTTCCGATAGCACCTTAGTTTCAAACTTGCATTTTAAATGTTGACTGCTTCAAATAAACTATGGTTATTTTCAAAATTTTAATCTCATATTTGGACATTTTATACACAATATAGATTCGTAAATAAATACAAAATTTCATAAGGATTGGAAAAAAATTTTAAATGCGTAAAAAGTTCCAAAGGGGACCCCCTTTTGAATCGAAATTAACATACAAATCCCTATAGGAAATTAACATTGGCCAAATGCGAAGATAAGGTAGAAAAAATTTAAAACGCGTAGAAAGAGAGAGATAGTTTTGTGAGAGAGAGATATGTTTTCTCCGAAAAAAAAATGGGCGTTTAAATAATAATTGATTTTTAATCTAATAAAAAGAAAAGATTTAAATTCGGTTACCATGGCAACCATTTATTTCTCCTATCTTTCCTATGAAGCACAAGAGTAAAGTGTGCTTCAAACAATTTTGAGGGCAAAACGAGAATATACATTTGAAAGAGAATCTAAAACATAATTGATTTTTGAATTTTAATCAAAATCGTTAGAGCGAATTTTGAGAAAATCGAAAAAAACTGAAAAAGTACATCAGTAAAGTACTAGTACTTTTTGGCCGATTTTGATTAAAAGCTTATTTTGTCGGTCCCGGGGGTGTTTAACTTAAATATAAAATTTCAGCCTCATAGCTCAATTCCTTCATGCTTAAAATTGAACACACACAGACACACACACACACAGACAGACAGACAGACCATGTCGCGAAAACCACTTTTTTGGATTCAGGGGACCTCAAAACGTGAAGATCCATCAAAATCTCGACATCGAATTTTTGACATGAATCCAATACTTTCTCTCTATATATATATACATATATACATAGGTAAGAGAAAGTAAAAAGGTAACCCATTTCATGCTTTGCACTCTTTAGATAGTTCATACATTTATAGACAATACAAAGCTACAAACTACTATGTGACTCGATGATGATAAGGTAAATTAAAAGTTGTCAAAACACTTCACTTAATAAATAATTATAGAGAGAAATTTTATAAATTTCTCTATTACATGTATTATTTAAAGTGGAAACAATTTAACAAGCGTGCATTTTAACAAAGAGGGAAATGAGCTTTAAATCAAATTCACTTAAATGATTCTCTCGTTATTTTATACTACTATAACAGTTTAATTTAATGTATTCTTTTATTAGACTTTCATCATCGTGAACAAATCCAACGATTTGTACCGGTTCACTACGTCGAATGCATTATGGATATTAAGTCCCTTCAACCCTCTACGCAGAGTGAATATGGCAATTTCTATTCATCCTCTATTCACTCTCTTCATTATTATCACAATTTTGGTCAACTGCTTCTTCATGATGATGCCAAGCACCGACACCATAGAAACAACCGAGTAAATAAGTTCATTTATTTAAGAAAAACTACTTTTAGTTCTTAAAAAAAAATTAAAATAAAAGTTTGGAGAATGTTGTGCCTTTATCTCTTAATTTGTTATTTAATGCGCCCTTAACGACGAAATTAAAAGTCGATGAGCTCTAGTACATCATTAAGTCCCGTTAATATAAACAAAGTTCACCGTTGAACCCGGGCTAACTTATTGATTATCCTAGGCAATCTACTCATGTTAAAATTATTTCTGAGACCATGTTTAACAATGAACTTTGTTCGGGTACTTCGAGAGTTTTAAGTAGATCTTAGTTATCAAGAGTCGCGGGAGCGCTCGTCGCCGAGCATGTGAAAAGCAAAAGAAAGCAAAGAAACTCTTAATACTACCATTTAGTTGATATTCCAATAGATGCCAATGGCCCATTGCAATTAGATGGACGAGTCGTCCCTAGACTATATTATCAAGAATGATTTTAAATCCTTAATAAAAGATAGGGACGTGAAAAAATTTTTTGAGAAACTTTTCTCTTTCTGGGCGAATATCTCAAAAAGTGTTTAAGATATCGGAGCCAAATTTTTTTTATATTAAACTAGAATAAATAAGGATTATTTTGAGCACGAATTCAAAAAAAATTCCAGTCCCAAAAGAATGGCAGAGCTCAAAGTTGAGTTTTGCCGATTTCGGAAGGTCAAAGTTGTCTCTTATTTTTCCTTTTTTTTTTTTTTTTTTTCTTTTTTTCTTTTTTTTTTTTTTCATTCTTTTCTTCAATTTTCAAATTTTTAGACAAAGCTACAGGTTTCCCTGCTGGACCGATTAGGATGAAATTTAAAATACAAATAGATACTATCAAAAACCCGATACCTTTGATATAAAATTTCATTTTGGATCAAAAGTGACTTTTTGAGAGGTATTCAAAATTTCAAATTTGTCCTATCTTTAACATGGCGAAAGACAATTCTAACTATTTTGCTCCCTGATGACGTCATCTAGGAACATATATATTATTATTAGTAATTTTCATCCCAAATGGAACAAAAATTTTTTAGGATAGATCCATTCAGATAGAAATAGATTAACGTGATAAGAAGGAGTGCTACCAACATAACAAAAATAAAAAACCTAAAATTTTATAAAATTTAGGGAAATCCTATGTTTATCGTTTCGAATCAATACCAAACGATGTATTTACATTCTACCAACATAACAAAAATAAAAAACCTAAAATTTTATAAAATTTAGGAAATCCTATGTTTATCGTTTCGAATGGATACCAAACGATGTATTTAATTTTTACTGTTTGGAATGCATATTAAAAGATAACTTAATATTTAATAAACAAAAATTAATAAATAATATTTTCATGTAATATTTCACAAAAAGAAGTGAAATCTCAGCCAAAAACATCGGAGATGCAAAAAGGGGCGCCTCGCATTATTTTTGCCTAGCGTCGAGGTGAAATCAAAAAAATGGCCTCGCTTTTCTGATTTATATAAAAGCGAGGATATATGAAACAAATAAAATTCTGTAGGGGTTTTATTTAAGTGAAAATATTTCCTCGCTTTTATATAAATCAGAAAAGCAGGCGCATTTTTTTTGATTTCATCGACTAGGCAAAATATGCGAGCCTTCATCTCCTGTTTTGCGAATTTAATTATTAACAGAAGGTACTGTCGATGTTTGAAAATAAGGAGGGGAATTACCAGAGCAGCAAAACAAAAAATACAGTGGAACCTCGCTTACCCAGCATAATTCTTTCCAGAATCATACTCGTAACGCGAAACACTCGTTATGCGAAACAATAACATTCTCCCCATAAAACTGACTCCCATCACACAGACTGATGTATCATGCGTAAAATCTGGGACTTCCCCTCTCCTTGCCACTCGTTATGCGAAACGCCGCTCGTTAAGCAAGTCATACTTTTACAATTTATTTTGCTCTTTATGGGAATTACTCGTTATGAGAGGTGCTCGCTAATAGAGGTTCTACTGTAATCCTTTAAATGCCAAATACCAAAGGGGACGTTTCGGACAAAATCTTATTTGTCCATCTTCAGAATTTATAAGCTTATATACTATATAATTGAGGCACATAGTTGTCACATTTATTGATACACAAGAGTCTGTGCACATGTGTATTTCTGTAAAAAAGGCGAGTGATTCGGTCAACATGAGTCTCTTCAAGATCCTTGAATGGGCAGACTCTTGCACTGGCGCAACCAGGGGGGGTTAGGGTGAGCCCCCCCCCCCCCAGGAGAGAAAAAAAATTTCCGAGGGCGGCACACGGAAAAAAATAAAAATTTTTGGTTCGCGTCTCTAAAAAAAAAGGTAAAATATTTTTACGGACGGGAAAAAATTTTTGGTTCCGCGAAAGAGGGAATGTTCCGCGGTGGGAAAAAAATTTCCCCGCAGGGTGGAAAAATTTGGTTCCGCGAAATCAAAATTTTTGAGATCAGCCCCCCCCCCCCCCCCAGCAACAAATCCTGGTTGCGCCACTGGACTCTAGAGTATCAATACCGTAAATATGACAGTTTTGCGCCATTTATATAAGCCTATAAGGACTGAAGATGGACAAATAAAATTTCATCCGAAACGTGTCTATCGGCATTTGGCATCCAAAGGCTTTTTGTTTTGCAGCCCTACCTTATTTTAATTATTTTTAGTTAAAAATCTTTTGTCTTAAAAAATTCTAACATAATATTTCTTTTTCAGAATTGTATTCGCTTCAATCTACACAATAGAATTTGTCATTAAAGTAATAGCACGTGGATTTATATTAAAAAAATTCACTTATTTAAGAGACCCTTGGAATTGGCTTGATTTTATTATATTGATTTTAGCGTAAGAAGTCCTTTTTATATTTTATTTTTTAATTTAATAGCTTATTTTGAATTTTTTAAATCTGCTATAACTACGTTACTAGTTTATACTGATTAGATATAAATGATTTTTTTGTTTTAGATATGTAACTATGGTCGTTGACGTTGGGTCAGTATCTGCTTTGAGAACTTTCCGAGTTCTCCGAGCCCTTCGTACCGTAGCAATTATACCTGGTAATTATTAAAAGTTATATTTTGGTCTGTCTACTCATTGAAAATTAGTAGAACATATCTGACAAATTTCCTAAGCTTCTTTCTTTAGTGAATGTGAATTTTGCGTAGAAGTTACACTTCTTTAGCGTGTAGTATAAATACACGGTGTTTTTTTTTTATAGTCAAGTTTGTATAAAACAAATTTTTATTTGATTGAATTTAATTTTTTAGGTATGAAGACAATAGTTGCGGGCATTTTTGAATCTGCTCGTGCAATGCGCAACGTTATCATCCATGCGTTATTTTGCCTCTGTCTCTTTTCTTTAATTTCACTTCAAATTTATATGGGAACATTAACTCAAAAGTGTATGATCGTGCCAGCCAATGAAAATGTATGGGAAATGGACTATCCTGAACAATATTGTAAGTATATCAAATTAAAACAACATATCTAATAAAAATAATATTTTATTTTTACCTAGGAATTTTGAGAGTATAGTTATATATGCTATTTTTTTGCTAGTAAGTCAAGTGACCGTATGATCTCTGTACCACAACTCGAGATCGCCAGTGGTTAGTCCTAACAAGGAAATTAGAAGAAATAAATAGTGATAAATTGAAAACAGGAGATCTAAATATTTTTTGAAAAAGGGAACAATTACAGTTGAAAATGTATGTGCTCTTGCCTTATTTTCAAAACATTTTTCATAGTATACATTAGAGAGGTCAAAATTTTGGTACTCCCAACCACTATTCCTGTTTGAATCAACAAAAAAAAACGATCTACAAAAAATTTCAGTTCCTTTGCAATCGCCTAATAAAAAGTTATTATTCTATTTTGGTAAAATGGCTCTTAAATAAGATGAAATATTAGAGATGTTTCTTTGTTGCTTTTCATTATCTATTACGTGGCATATATTCAGCAAATGAACAATATTGTAAGTATATCAAATTAAAACAACATAATTATTAATTTGGCATGCTCCTCCGAATTTCATCTAGCATCGACCTTAGGTTAGGTTCGGTTGAAGTGGCCGTTCCCAGAGAGGGAACACACTTAGGCCAATTAGGCCCTTTGTGTTTCCACCAAAAAGAGGAGACTTCGGCAGGATGTTTGAATTATTTGTTTGCAAATTGGATTCGAACCCTAGCCGTGTTGAGACTTCGGACTCCGTAATCCTCAGCTTAGCCATTGCCTCCTTAGCATAGAAACGTACTATTTAAAAAAATATGACGGAGAAGAAAGAGAGCCTGATACATTTTGTCAAAGTGCTTTGGTCCGTTGGCAATAAGTCACAATATTTCAAATAAAATTCAAAAATTCAAGAAGAGTATTCCAAAATGCGGACATAAACAAAGATTAGAAAAAAGATATAGAGTGAATTGATGATTGCTAGAAGATAGGCAACCAAATTGACCAACTCATAAATGACACTTAGGCTACGTCCATCAAAATGGACCACGCATATTAAGTTATTAATTAAGAGCGAATTTTAAGAAGAGCTCAGAGAGAATTAATCGAAGATAGTGGATATTTAAAAAAAAATTTAAAAATAATTTTTCAACAATTCTATGAAAAAAATTATTTTCCACTTTTTAGTGCTATTTTTTTAATATACAATATGTTAAAAAAAATTTGGCTAATCTTTACTATAGGACTCCAAGCCACTCAGAGGGCACTGGCTTACACTTCACTCTTTTGATATTAGCCGAGAATTCCCTAGTTGTTTTATATTTTTTTTAATCTAAGGAAACCGAACTGCAACCGAAGGACCGAAACAATTAGGTCGGGACCCCTGCAAGTTTAAAAAAAAAAAAAAAGATTACCTTAACCTGGCTTCGAAGCACGCCAGCGCTCTCTGACGGCCCCGAGTCATATAGTAAAGATCAGCCAAAAATTTTTTTAGAACTCTCAACAACTTTTCGTATTGGAAAAGAAAATATTAACTTATGAATTTTTTAATTTGATAGTTTTTTCAGAGGCGTACCGAGGGGGGAGGGTCGGGGGGGACGGTCCGCCCCAGGCCCCGAGCCGGCATAGGCTCCCAAATATTTGTCTTTGAGAGGTCCCGGGGCCCTCAGGGCTCGCCAAAAACCCAAAAATTTAGATTAAAAAAAAACAAATTATTGAAAATTTGTCTTTGAGGTGCGCCGGGGCCCTCGGGGTTCAAGGATTTACGGTATTTTAAAAATATTTTTGTTTATGGAGGGGGATATTTAAAAATGAGTTAGCCCCCCCCCCCCCCCTCCGCCGAAAAATTCAATATACACCTCTGATACAAAATGTATATAGGCGTCCTCTTCTAGTGACGCCCCCAGGCCCCCAACTGTCTCGGTACGCCTCTGTTTAACCATGACAATATCCTCACTGGGATGGATTGATATGAAAAAATTTGGTGTGGAAAAATAATAGGAAAATTACATTTCTATTCATCACCTATTAATTTTATCCAATTATATCCGCCTAACATAAAACAAACAAAATTAAAATATACTTTTCAATATTTAAAGCAAATTCATTTTAAGAAAAGATGAATTATAAATTGTGGAGTATTAAAAATAGGAAAGACACTTTGATATCATCTCACCAAGCGGCGAGAGTTCGAACTAAATAACAAGCTTGCTGTTGTATGCTTTGATTCTCTTAGGCACTTGACAATCAAGTTCCAAGAATACCTTGTTCCAAGTAAAATGGATATTCTTAGAAATATATTTTAATAACGATTTGTTAAAATGATATAAGTCATTTATATAATAAAAAAATAAGAAATAGGATTTTTATCAAATACAAATTTATATGGTAGAAAATTTTAGGATAGACAATTTTACAAGAGAATAGAGAGAGTGATACGAAATAAACTAAATATAAATACCATTAATAATAATCCTGAGTCGACCCCGCAGTGTGAGACTAAGACGAATGGAGAGACGACGACCATTAAAATTAATAATCCATTATCCAAGAGCACTAATTAAAACACTGATAAACACTAATAATCACAAAATAAAAAAAAACTTTTAATAAAAAACGCGAATATGCTATGAATGGATGGCTCATTCAATTTAAAGATTGAAATGCGTTAGTTGACGCTGAAGTTAGCTTCTTCTCGCCAGAGGGAGTTGGCCAACCTTCGAACATAGTTTCAAATAATCATCTTAAACTCCTTGTCATGTATATGAAAATATATAGAAATATAATCCTAACTAACATAAAATGAATAATAACAAAAAAAAAAGGGATAGAATGAAATGTTATTTTTTTACGTGAAGTTGGATGCTGTGGCCAGGCTTGTGTTTCTAATATCACCCCTTTGGAATATCAATTGTTAAAAAAAGTTAAATAAAAATATCAAATATATATACTTCTTTTTTAAATAAAATGATGAGATGTCGTATATTTTACTATAAGAATAAAAATGGAGAGGGTTTCTGCACTACAAAAAAAGCCATTTAACAGAGACTCCACTAACTACTCAAACATCAAAAAACCGGCCCTTAGATGTCGAAGAGATTAAACGAATATTTAAAAAATACTTTTTTAAATTAACCATAAACACACCTAAATCCTGTGTCGACGAGTGTAGCTGTAGCAGTTTAAAATAAAGGTAATAAAAGTGTTGTTTATGTAAATAAATGTTGCATTCAAAGTATCCATAAAAAAAGGAGAAAATTTAAAAATGAGAATTTCCGGGGACTGGAAGGCCCGTTAATTTTTCTTGGGGCGGGGAGCTTTTTGATTTCTGGGGGGGGGGGGCACGAGCCTTCTGGGGGAGGGGGGGGGCTGGGACCCTCCTAGTTACGCCCCTGCCTCTTATCAGAGCAACTTTAGCACTTATTCAATTGTTTTTGCTTAAAATTTCACCAATTTTCTTTCCATTTCTTTTGGATAAATCAAATAATTATTTTTTATTTTCAGTGTGCACTTCAAGTTCGAGTTTCGAAAATTGTTTATGTGGAAACTCAACTGGATCTGGGTAAATATCTTCCATTTATATATGCGTTAAACTTAAAGCTAAGGCTATCAGGTGGGGACTTAATTGTGGCGCTCACTGTACAAGAGTAAAGTGTGCTTCAAATAATTTTGAGAGCAAAATGAAAATATACGTTTTTTGTTCAAAATCTTTAGAGCGGATTTTGAGAAAATCGAAAAAAAAAAAAACTAACTGAATAGCAAATTTCAACCTCTTAGCTACTTTGTACTTGTGATGTTTTGTTTACAAACAGACAGACCATTTTGCTGGATCATCTTTTTTTGGACTCAAAGGACCTCAAAGCGTATATTTCCAACAAAATCTTGACCAGTGGCGTCATTTGGGGGGGGGAAGGGGGCATTTGCATAAAATACTTCAAAATACATCTACGAGTATAGAAACTGTGCAAAATTAAACAATTAATTTAATTAAATATCTTTTGGCCAAATTTAAGTACCTATTTGTAAGGAAATTTTAAGAAAAAAAAGTTTCCCACCTCCCAAGAAAAAGTTGAAATGACGACACTTATCTTGACATGAAATTTTTATTTTAATGATTTTCTTCCCTATGGTTATTAAGAAAAGCGAGGGTCCGCCGTAGGCGGGCCCGAGCCAGCTGGCGGGGGGTCCAGGGGGCGAAGCCCCCGGCTAGGCGTGAAGCCCAGGGAAGGCGGGCGCGGCGCTAGTGAGTTATAATTTGATATATGAGGATTAAGAAAAGTTTTGTCAAGTTAGCAACTTAATAAAGGCATGATTTTTCAAAATTATTAAAAATAAAAATTAATTAAAATAAATATTAAAAATTAAAATAATTAATTAAAGCTATCTAATTTTTTAACAAAACTTTACAAACTTCTAAAAAAACAAAATAAAAAAGGCCTATGTTACTAAATTAACCTCTTATTTAAACGAAAGTCATAGTCGGTCATAGTTAAATATGGAGAAATAGAGCCTTAGATTGAGAAAATTTAATATTTAGCTGTTAATTATCTTTGTATATTTTTTAGAATGTGTCCAAAAGGCCAAGTTTGTATTCAAGGATATGGTTCCAATCCCAATTATGGTTACACGAATTTTGATAACTTCGGCTGGTCCTTATTATCAACTTTTCGTCTTATGACTCTTGATTATTGGGAAAATCTTTATCAAATGGTAAGAATTTTTCATATTTTTTCTAAAGACTTTATAAAATATATTAAGAGTACTTTAAATAAATAGAAAATCATAGAATTAAAATGATTAGCAGAAATAAAATGATTCCTTTCAGGTCCTGCAAACGAGTGGTCCTTGGCACATTCTCTTCTTCATCGGAGTTCTATTCCTCGGATCCTTCTTCGTAGTGACACTTATACTAGCAATCGTCGCTATTTCTTACAATGATTTACAGAGGCGTTTGGAGGCAGAACGGCTTGCTTCAGAAAGGGTATTGTTATTTTATTTGGAATTCATCATTATTTATACATATAACCAATTATAAATCCCTTACTTGGACGTGAGTAAGGCTGTTGTTCCTTGAAACACTACGTTTCTATTTTTCTAAATTTTATTCTCAATTCTTGGCCAAAAGGCCGGCAAAGGAATTTCTAGATATACTATCACACAAGATTTTTTGTGTCTAGTAATATAGTATAGAGTTTTTTAGCGGACTAATCCCCGTAAAAGATTGTTTTTAAAAAATAAATTTTAATTTTTTAGTGGAGTAAAACAGGCGACGATCAATATGGCGATATTCCTTTTATTGACCAGGCCCAGAGTGGCTCAAATGAAATGAAAGGTAAAAAATGATTTTATTAAATTTCTGTTTTTTTTTTTTATAAATATTTTTTATTATTTTATATTTTCAGACGCTATGCAATTAAAAGAAGTTGTTACCCAGGATGGTTCGCAAAAACCCAAAAGTAACTTGTTGTCTTATTTATTTGGTGTTATATTTTAGTCTACTTAGAGATGATCACAAAATTGTCTTTTATTTTTTCTTTTTTAGATGAACAAGAAGAAGCCAAAAACAAATCTTCTGTTGTAGAGACATGCAAAGCTTCTTGCAATAGGTGTTGTAATTTCTGGTGCGTTTGGAATTGTTGCAGACCATGGATCGCATTTAGAGATGTTATTGGAAAATTTGTCTTGAATCCGTTTTTTGAATTATTTATTTTATTATGCATCATTTCCAATACAACTTGTCTTGCGCTTGATCATCACGATATGAACATTGAACTTGCAATAGGACTTGTCACTGCCAATTATGTAAATATTATCATTAATTTATTTTTTAAGATAATGCTAAAATCAACCCACAACGAAGATTTTGCATTTAATTTGACTACGTGTTATTAAAGTCCGTGTGTCTGTCATAATCAAGAATTAGTCTCTCCCCGTTTTGACCGTTTTAATATAGCTGATAAGATGATCTCACCAAAATTAATACATTTACTCCAGTGCTGGTGAAAAAATAAAAAAGTTCTCTAAACAAATTCCCCCCCCCCCCCCCCATGACAAGAATATAAAAGGTCTTGTAGTATAATTACCTACTTGGATGGATAATTATAGGCAGGAGCAGTCAATAAAAAAGACTCTGTTTGCTGGTTCTAATCTCGGAGACGTTTCTATTCTTTTAATATGAGCCATCTTCAGTCCTTAGATTATATCACCTACCAACTCTGTGCAATTTTATATTATATCTAATCTAAGGACTGAAGATGGCTCTTACATTAAAAGAACCGAAACGTCTCCGAGATTAGAACCAGCAAACAAAGTCTTTTTTATTGACTGCTCCTGCCTATAATTATCCATTCACATCACAGTCACTACTTTGGAATAGATATAATTACCTACTTATTTAAATTTTTTTAAACCAAAAAATTATCTCCAATGGAAGTTCTCCTCGAGACCCTATTATTTCGAACTACTAAAAATTTTCAAATTGCTTTGATTTTATCATTTCTCAGTAATATTTTTTTTATTTTAGATTTTTACAGCTATCTTCGCAATTGAGGCTACTTTGAAAATTACAGCATTAAGCCCGAAATTTTATTTTAAAGAAGCCTGGAATCGTTTCGATTTTATAATTGTAATGCTTTCTATACTTGAGCTTGGATTAGAAGGTGTACAAGGCCTGTCTGTTCTACGATCATTCCGTTTGGTTAGTAACATTTTTTATTACTATAAACTTATAAATAATTAAAATATTGAAAATGTCTTGTTTTGTAAATAGTTAAAAAGGAAACCTATTTTATTTAAGTTTTTTTTTCTCATAACAGCTTCGGATTTTCCGACTTGCTAAATCCTGGCCGAAAATGAATCAATTATTAGTTGCAATGGGTCAAACCTTAAGTGCCCTTGGAAGTCTTATTATGGTTCTATGGATTGTGATATTCATCTTCGCTGTCGTTGGCATGCAGCTCTTCGGGGTTAAATATATAGGTATTAAAAACGTATCTATTATATGGCAGGGGCTTCTTGCTTTCTCATATTTTACCTTGAATAAATATAAACAATTTTGATGACCTTGACCTATATGAATAGTCGCTATTATCAAAAGTTTTTAAAAAATTATATTTAGGCCTATCTGATGTCATATTGAAAAATTAAAGCTTATATTTAAACAAATTAATATTTTTCTCAAGAACTTAATGTTTTATGGCTGTGGAGATTTAATCAAGATTCGCAGGGACTTAGCAGCCAGGAGATTAAATAAAAAATCTTTTATTTAATTTCTATTTGAATCGGAGACCTCCGAGTAGCAAGTAGGCCCTATATGATAATATTTTTGCACATATCAAAGCAAAACGAAATTGTATATTCGTGATTGGCGACCAAAACGTCTGCAAATAGAAATTAAATAAAATACTAAAAATAAATAAAATAATTAAATAAATACCGAAGGGCAAGAGAAAGTTGTGTGCTTTTCACCAGTCACACCAGATTTTTATTTATCGTGATTGGTGACCGAAACGTCGACAAATAGAAAATTAAAAGAAATATTTTTTTATTTAATCTCCTGGCTGCGAATCTTGATTAATATTTTACTTATCGGATTATTCAATAAGTAATTTATTTAAAATTTTATTGATTTTAAAAATTTTAATTTTCGTTTTAGCAATTTTTTAATTTTTCAAACTTATGTCCCCTACGTCAAGTTTGATTATTTGTTTGTTTATTTTGTTAATAGAATATGAATATGGAGATTCGCCTGTAGAAAATGGAAACGTCTTAAGTAAATTTGATAAATTGGACTATCTTCCTCGATGGAATTTCACCGATTTCTTGCACTCTTTTATGCTCGTTTTTCGAATTCTGTGTGGCGAATGGATCGAATCCATGTGGGACTGCATGTTCGTAGCTGACTGGTCCTGCCTTCCATTCTTTTTGTCCGCCGTCATAATTGGAGATCTTGTTGTAAATATTCTTGTTCTATTTTACAATTTTTTAAATTATTATGCTGATTCGTTTTCATTAATTAACTGCCATTATTTAACTTTGTTTGTTTATATATATATTAATACAGAATCATTATTATTTTATTGGGGTGTCGAGTCTCTTTTGCCCCACTCCCCGCCTTCACAGCCCATATTACTAGCTTTTCAATGATTCTGAGAGATACTTAATATTTTAATTACATAGTCTACATTTCTAATTTATTTTGATGAGAGGTTTAGTAGTTTCAATATTCCCATAAGTTTCACTTTAATTTGACAATTAAGTATATTCGTATACTGTTTGTTAATTAAGATAATTCATCTATCTATTATAAAAATAAAAAAGCGGAGACATCAAAGAAACAAGCATAACCCACATAGCACTGCAACCAAAAGCGGACATTTAGACGTCGAAGGGACGATGCTGCAACTTTGGGACATCGCAGAACGTCCCTGCGGCGTCGAAATGTCCGATTTTTGGTTGCAGTGCTTGTGGGAAGCTTACTCTGCTTGAAAATACTTGCGTGACCATTTAGATTTGCATTATCGCAACTTTCTTTATTGCTGTATAAATTTATATTAAGAAGGTGTAAAATTAATCTTTAGACTTTCCTAACAATTTTGATTTGTAATATAATGTTTCTTTCAGGTTGTGAACCTTGTAGTCGCTCTGGTCTTAAGTAGTTTTGGACATGTTACTCAAGCATCTTCTCAAGCCGAACCGGAAGCCACCACTAAAGTATCTCAAGCTTTTGGAAAACTAGCAGCTCTTGCAAATACAATTAAAGTACATCTTGCTCACCTTCTTCAAATTCGTTTAGCTTCTGATAAGACAGGTATGAAATATGAAGAAAAAAGATTTCATAATATATCAACCCACAAGAGAGTTTCTGGACAAGAGATGCTATTGTAATTCAACTTTTTCTACAAGTGATTATTATTCCCTTTAACAAACAAGTTTTAATTATTTTTTTTGTGAATAAATAATAAAATTTTGTTAAGAAATTATTTTGAAATGATCCGAAATTTATCAAAAATTGATTTGATTTATATTTTGAATAAATTTTTTAAGGGACGTCCACAAGTTCAGTTAAACTTAGCAGTTTATTATGTGTGATGTCTGAGCGATTATCAGTGCAATCTGAACAGTTTAGAGCGATTTTTATGCAGATCAAAAGCGCATTTTGTCTCACTTTTGAGAACTGAACAAAAATGGAATTGAAATGCTCTGATATCTAAAGGTTTACTACACGCTTTCAGTTGAGATAATTGTACTGATTTTTACACAGATAAACTGTGCAGTTAATCTGAACTTGCTAGGCTCCTTTATACAAAATAATAAGCTCTTCTTTAAAAAGTGGAAATTCAATAGAATCACTCGTCCAATAACTCACTGGTGGGTTAATATTTTCAATATCAAAATTTTCAACTCAATTATCTATTTCACAAATATTATTATACTATCAATTTTTAAATATAAACGTGACAGTTTTTCTATTCTATAACAATACATAAAATGTTTGGTTCTTTTCTTTCCTTCTTTCATTTTTTATTATGATTGTTTTTTCTTTTAAACCCTATTATTAGTTAGAAAAACTGTGTTTTTTTTCAGTATACTTAAAATGAATTTCCTACTCCTTTCAAATCTCTTAGTGTCCTGGCGGATGAATCAGAACCAGGATCTATAATACTATTAATGTTAATAGCTTTTGGATATTGACTAAAAAACAGAAAAAAAAACCAAAATTTGTTAGTATACTTAAAATGAATTTGTTGTGGAGATTAATCAAAACCCAGAGCATGTCCAAAATCTATTGATATTTATAATCAAAGAATAAATGTAATTTATAACTCACTAATTATGGAGTGATTAATTAATCTAACGATTTTTTATGATAACATACTAGTAGTTAGAATGTTTTTATATAAACAGCTTCTAACATGTGATTTTCTTTGATTAACAGAGGATGAAGAGCCTCAGATTGTGACTCACCCACCGGAATGTTGTCCCAATCCTTGCTATAGATGTTTCCCGTTCATGGTTGGTGATAAGAACGACCCTTTCTGGCAGAAATGGCATAATATCCGCCTTCACTTTTGCCATCTCAGTGAGAAAAAATACTTCAATATCATTTCAATTATTATAATTGTTGCTACTTCAATTCCACCGGTAAATTATAAACATTTTCATTTTTTATCAGATAGATCATTCTAAAATATACACTGCGCGTAAAAAAAACGTAAGATTTTATTTCTTCTTAAGAAGAACTGTTCTAATCTACCTTAACGATACTCTAATTTAAGAAACATTTAATATGAAATATCTTATAGATTTCTAAGTAAATTCAACACAAATACAAATCATTTTAATACAATTTTAATAAAATAAAGAAAAAAATATGTCGATTTTCAATTTGAGGGACAAATCAACGTAATTTCGATATATCTAGTTAGATATTATTTTAAAAAATTTGTTTTTAGAAAAGTTTCCAATAAAATTAGCAGAGAAAAACTGAAATGGAAAGATTATTTTAAAATTTTAAAAATATGGCGTTAATAAAAAAATGTCGACATTTTTGTCTTTGTTTTATTTAAATTTTAATTATATATTAAAATAATATGGATTTGTGTTAAATTTAAGTATATAAAATGTTTAATAAATTACAGTATCATTAAAGTAGATTAGAATAGGTATTTTTACGAAGAAACAAAGAGTTAAGTTTTTTTTGATGCGTGCAGTGTATTTTGACAGCGTCGCTCAGTCTGAACAAAATTTCTTGTGAGATTTTGACGTTCTTGTTTTATTAATCAAAAAAAATAATTCTTAGGATGATGATTTTTTTGAGAAAAATTTTTTTTTTTTTAATTAATATAATAATTCATTAATATTTATATCTAGGCCCTAGAAGATGTCCATATTTTGAACCGACCTGGACTCGTAAACGTAATCTCCATCATGGATAAAATTTTTACTTTTGCATTTCTTATTGAAATGATTATAAAATGGATTGGACTTGGAGTAAAAGCTTATTTTACGAGCCTTTGGAGTCTTTTTGATTTCATCCTTGTTATGGTAACTGGAAATATTTTTGTGCTTAAAAAAAAAAGAAAAATTTTAAAACTTTTCTTTCTTTCAGCTCTCGTTAATTGATACAATTGGCGAATGGACTGGTGTTGGCGATCAGACTTTCTTCCAAGTTATCCACATTTTAAGGACGTTTCGATTGCTTATGATTGTTTCTCGTTGGCGAAGACTCAAGGTTTGAGAAATAAAAAAATAAAAATACATTTAATTGCACCCACCAAGGACTGTGGAGATTTAGTAGACGTTGGGTAGTAGAGACCTTGTCCTTTCGACAAAATAAACAAAGCAAAAAATATATTTTTAAAGTTTCTTTTCCAAAAAAATTGAGAAAGTAATAAAATTTCTTTGCAAGTGGGCGGCTTTGTTGTTTTATTTATATTTAGAAAGTTTTCGAAAACTGCAGTTTCATTCATTTTCATAAATCATAATCCCTCGTCACATTTTTTAAATTTTAATTAAAGTTAAGTTTTTTAGAGCTTAGTTTATTATTATTATTATTATTATTATTTATTTTTTTTTTCAGACTGTTGTAAACGTCATGTGTTGTGCCATTCCCAGTATTTTTAATGTTTCACTCGTTTGTTTTATTTTTTGGCTCATTTTTGCTATTATTGGAGTCCAAATGTTTGCTGGAAAATTTCATAGAGTATGTATTTTATTATTATAAAAAATTTTTTTTTTCCCTAAAAACTTTAATAATGTTTAATTTCAGTAATACGCCTTACTACTGAAAACATTTTGCTGTTTTCTTTCTCTCGAATTTATTTTATTATTAAAACTTAGCGATTTCAAAGATTTGTAATAAAATGTTTATCTTCATGTGTGATAAAGTGACAATAGAGCAACTAACTCTGTTGAAACTTTTACTCAATTGGATTTCTCCTTGCAATTTTAGCTCCTTAAACCCGAACAATTTCTAGTATAATTTTTATTTTTATTTTTTTTAGTGCGTTGATGAAAAAGGAGACATTCTTTCCCATGAAATAATTCCGGATAGAAATTCATGTCTCAACAATAACTACATATGGGAAAAACCAGAAATGAACTTTGATCATGTTGGAAACTCTTTCTTATGTCTTCTTCAAGTAGCAACTTTTAAAGGATGGATTGGTATTATGGCTGACGCCGTCGATTCCCGAGAGGTAAGTAAAATAAAGATTTAATTTTGAGTTAGATTTTGAGCCTCTAAAAATTAGGGTCGATGTCAAACCTGACGAGTATCAGAGAAGGCGTCAAAAATCAAGGAATAGGGCAAAGGGTCACAAGATGCAATATCCCAGCCTGGAACGGCTTATGCTTTAATAAGAGAATAGTTACAAGCAGTAGCGTAACGTTTTTTAGCTGGGCCTCCCCAGCAACCCGGGGGGCCCGGGCCCTCTTAAAGAGAAATTTTCATTAAATTTTTCCTTTTTTACCGGGGCCCTGAGGGCCCGGGCCCTCTCAAAGAGAAATTTTCATTATTATTTTTTTACCTAAATTTTTCCGTTTTTATCAAAGCCCTGAGAAGATACATTTTTTTAGCCCGGCCCGGCCCGTGGGCCCCCAAGGTCCGGGGCCCCCCGCATCGCGGCGTCTGCGGGGGCGTACGTTACGCCACTGGTTACAAGACAGTTTCTGTGGTATTTGAATGTTTTTGAAACTTGACTGCGGGGAGTTGCCATTACATTAAATGAATTTATTAATAAATTACATTCGGGGGAGGGTAGGGGTATGGGAGATGCAGAATATTTCAGGTAGAAAGTGGCTCACAAAATACAAAAATTTGCGAACCGCTTTTTAAAAATATTTTTTCTGTTCTTATTTTTCTATTCAAAACACCTGAGAGGTGTTTTGGCATGATTTTCATACTTATATTTTTAACTAAATGATAAAAAGATGTCAACAACTAGAAAAACTAATAGAAAATAAATTTTTACTTTTTTGCAGGTTGATAAACAACCAATTCGGGAAGTAAATATATATATGTATTTATATTTTATAATTTTCATTATAATTGGTGGACTTTTCACTTTGAATCTTTTCGCTGGAGTAATTTATAATAATCTGAATGAACATAATTTAAAGATAAGTATTTATTAAAGCGTTTATTTTTTTTATTATTTTATATACAGAAAGCATTCACCTTAGATTTATTTTTTTACTCAGGAAATTCTCTTGAACTTCTCATGACCGAAGATCAACGACAATATTATAAAGCGATGAAGAAAATGGCGGAAATGAAACCGCCGACTCGAGTTCCTCGACCACATGTAAATTTTTTTTTAAATTATGTTGCTTTTAGTTAGAAAAAAGTTCGACCAATAAGTTACTTGAAGCTTAGCCATTTGGATTTGCGTTCTTAGCTATTTATAAGCGTCAGCACCATGGGGTAGCCAGGGGAGGCAGGGGGGCCGTTGCCCCCCTGGCTGGTCCTAAAAATTAAAAAAAACAAGCAAATATATATTTTTCCCATTGGAATTTTTTTTTTAACACCCCAATCCACTACATTAATTTAATTTTTTTTTATTTAAATAAATAATTAATAATCTATGTATATATTAATTGCAAACCCCCTCTCGCCCTAACGAGGTGTGGGCCCCCCCCTAACAAGAAGTCTGGCTACGCCCATGGTCAGCACCGTTCAACACAATTCTTGAATAGCCCTATAAAGGTTATATAAAGATCAGAGAGCCATAGAAAAAGAATTTAAGTACTTACTACTATAAATTTAGTATTCATATATTATTTTTTTGAAAATTTCCAATAACATATCTAATAGCCGATAAAACAAAAAAATTCTAATCCAATGCGTTAGAATGCAAATCCATGGATTTGATTCCCGTTCCACTCTAATATAATTTTTTTAATAATAAATACAAAGTGTATATTCACTTTAAATAACTTTTATTTCTAATTTTGTTTGATTTTTTCTTTCTTTACTTTTTAGGGGAAATTTCAACAATCATTTTATAATTTTGTAACAAATAAACGATTTGATATGATCATAATGCTCGTTATCTCATTGGATATGATATCTATGATGACTGATTCTTATAGACAAACCGAAAATTATTCGGTAATATTGGATTATTTGAATCTCCTATTTATCTTGATCTATTTGATTGAAGCCATTTGCAAAATCATTGGATTACGACATTATTATTTTAAAGATGGTTGGAATGTGTTTGATTTTATTGTAATTGTCCTCAACATGGTTGGTGAGTTATATTTAACATTATTAATTTTATTAAAATTAATGATTTGTTGGTTTGTGGGAATGAATCGTGGGCATCCCAAATTCCAACTTGAGATCAGAGACTTTTCTGTCTCACTCTCAACAATCACCAAGATGACTCGACTAAATTTAAATTTCAATAAAAGGAAAAATATATGAAAGTAAGAAATTTGGGATCCTCATACCATTCTGATTATAAAACTGAGTATATATTATACAGCATAGGTGTTGGTTAATTATTTAAACCCCTAGTTTAAAGTAGGGTCTTATTTATTAATAATATTACTCAAGGACATGGGTTGGCAAACCTCGGCTCTTTAAGGATTTTCTTGTAACTTTTCAAATTAAAAATATTCAGGTTCATTTTATTTTAATAAAAGATATATATATATATCAGCAATGTCATTTACTAAAATAAAACACCCGATGCCATTATTCAATCATGTATTATTTTAAAGCCAAAATTGTGACTCTTTAAAATGTTTCCAAAAGGGTCAATTTGGCCTCTAAAGTTTGCCGAACCCTTCCAAAAGCGATAAAGCAGGTAAGCTTAAGTTATTAATAAATTCAAATCAGGTTAAATTCCACCGCATAAAGCTTGGAGATTCAAAGCCGGTTTAACAATTTGAAAACCTTTTATTTGAAAAGAAAAAGTGTTTTGTTATCACAAAAAGTGCAACATATTCAAAGATAAGGAGAGGTTCATTGCTAATGGGATATTCAATGGGTTAAGGATCTAGAGTTCCAACAGGTCGTGAGGGAGGTAAGTGGTAGATAATATTACTCAGGGCGGAACTACGAGATTTTTAGGGGGCAAAATTTAATTTGCCGCCCCCTCCTTAAAATTTTCTATACAAAATTCATATTATTTTACCTTTTTTTAGTAAATCTTTCTTTAATTGCCGCCCCCTGAAATCTGCCGCCCGGGGCAATGCACCCACTGCCCCCCTAGATCCGGCCCTGATATTACTCCTAAGGTACCATTAGTGATATAAGGATCTTAAAGCCTAAATTCTCTTGGAACGCCCGCTCTAATCTAAGCAAATAATTAATAAATAATCGAATATTTTGAATTTTTTAGGACTCTTCATCATGGACTTAATCGAGAAATATTTCATTTCTCCAATTCTCTTGAGAATAGTGAGAGTGGCAAAAGTAGTCAGAGTTTTGCGACTCGTTCGAGGAGCCAAAGTGATTCGGAAAATGGCTCTCGCTATAACAAAATCTCTGCCGATCCTTTACACTTATTGTATTCTTCTATTTATGATTATATTTGTCTACTCAATAATAGGAATGCTATGCTTCAAACATATCAGCGATGTCGGATCTTTGAATAGTGTTTATAACTTCCACACTATTGGACAATCAATCATTATTATGTTCCAGGTGATTTACATGTACATTTCATCTTTTTTAAATTCATATTGATAAAAATCTGATGTGACTGGTCGCTCAGCACATAACTTTCTATTGCCTATGCTAATTGAAGTTGTATTCTGTGCTCGTCACACCATTTTTTCGTTTCGACATTTATCTAGTTTTCGGCAGTACGGTAGATTACAATTCAAGATGTAAAATTTATTAACATGGAAAATATTTATATTTTATTACAATGGCAACGATTTCTTATATATTTCCTATGAAGTACAAGAGTAAAGCGTATTTCAACCAATTTTTAGGGCAAAAATGAGAATATTTGTTTTAAAAAATAATCGATTTATGAATTGTAATCAAAATCGTTAGAGCCAATTTTGAGAAAATCGAAAAAAAAAAACTGAAAAAGTACATCAGTTAAGTACTAGTATTCTTTGACCGATTTCGTTCACAAGCTTCGAGTCACGTCCCAGAGGGATACCTAACTTAAATATAAAATTTCAACCTCCTAACTCGTTCTTGAGATATTTTGTTCACTGTCACACTAAGGTGGCCATATGATTTTGAATTTCCTTTTTTTATGCTGCTCAAAAGTTTCCTTTTACAAAAAAAAATAAGGTGTGGAAAGTTTCCCATCGATCCGAAAATTCTTTCCCGAGGCTCAAAGTCAGGAAATTCAAAATCATATGGCCACCCTAGTGTGACAGTGAACAAAATATCTCAAGAACGAGTTAGGAGGTTGAAATTTTATATTTAAGTTAGGTATCCCTCTGGAACGTGACTCGAAGCTTGTGAACGAAATCGGCCAAAGAATACTAGTACTTTACTGATGTACTTTTTCAGTTTTTTTTCGATTTTCTCAAAATTGGCTCTAACGAATTTGGCCAAAAATCGATTTTTTTTCTAAAACTTTTGATAGTTTCTATTATAATATCCTAATGAAAAGCCAAATGAAGTTTTCAATGATACCATTAGAAAGGAAATTTAATGCACTTTAATTTAGGTAGTGAATATCCTCGTGATTTTTAATTTTGTTTTAGAATCCAGACTTTAGACAGAGTCTGGATTCAACGCTATATTCCATATGAGGGATGAACACGATTAACACGGAAGGTGCTTCTCTTATCATTGCCCCCACTAATATAAATTGATATTATAGAAAATGGGAAATTTAAAGAATACTAATCTATTTTGAGATATAATTTATAATACATAATAAGATGAGGAACGATAAGGAGAATAAAAACTAGCAACGTTTTCTCTCTCAGGACTCCAATTTATTTGCAAATATTTCGGCCATCTTCAGTGCATATATGAATTTTATGAGAGAGATTGTCAATTTGGTAAAAAATATTTGAGAAAACATTTGAGCGCATGAGCTTCGTGCTTGGACGTATACTGGTATGGAACGTCCAAGCACGAAGCTCATGCGCTCAAATGTTTTCTCACATATATTTTTACCAAATTGACAATCTCTCTCATAAAATTCATATATGCACTGAAGATGGCCTCTGTATAGGAGCCGAAATATTTGCAAATAAATTGGAGTCCTGAGAGAGAAAACTTTGCTGGTTTTTATTCTCCTTATCGTTCCTCAACTACGATTCTCAGCTACAAACAACTACATAATAAGATGATTTAATAAATTTTTGCTTCAGATGTCAACTGCTGCAGGATGGGATAACGTTTTTTCAGCAATTAGCAGCACTAAACAATGCCAAATGAATGAGATAGAAGGCGATTGCAATAATTTCTTTATTGCTGTCATTTTCATGCTTTCGTTTCTCCTGATTTCATTCTTAATCAATATTAATATGTATATTTCAGTTATAATGGAAATTTATGATCAGGTACACCATCATTTTTTAGTGCCTAAAAATTATCAAATAGAATCACTAAGCTAAATTGGCTGGAGATTAGCATTGTCAGTATATTATAAAAGTAGACTACTAGGAACAGGGGCCGATCATAAGCAAGGTGCAATAGGCGCGCGCCTAGGGCCCTGTCGAATATGGCGGCAAGGGCGGATCCAGAGGTGTTTCTCGGGGGGGGGGGGGGTAATCTGGTGTGACTCGTCGCACAGCACACTATTTTTTTTTAATTTCGGTAATTTAAAAGCGCATTCTGTACTTGTTTGCCAGAATATAATTACACATCAAATTTTTAAGTATTAATTTTAAAAATTTACATTAAAAATAAATTTTTTTGCGAAAAAAAGGTATTTTTTTCGAATCTCGGGGGGGGGGGTTAATTACCCACTTTACCCCCCCCCCCCCTTGTATCCGCCCTTGTATGGGGGCCCCCAAAATTCTCATATTAGGTGTAGCTATCAATTTTATGTAAAAAGACAAATAACCTAATTGAATAGTCTTTTTTGTTACAAATATTATTAGATATTATTTTTTCAGCGATAATTGACAACAAAGTATTAATTTAAATATTTAAATAAAAAAAGAACTTATAATAAAGGAAAAATTAAATATTTATTTATTTTTTTTTAACTTGAACCCCATACAGACGGTAGCGTCCAATTACATGGGTATTTTACAACAAAAACAAAACACAAAAAAAAAAAAACCACAAACAACAGCAACAACAACCAAATAATTGTATACATAAAACTCTATATCTATAAAGAAGTCTTTTAGTTTAATACAGGGGCGTACCGAGGCAGTTGGGGGCCTGGGGCGGCACTAGAAGAGGGGGCCTTATATTGAATTTTTTTTTTTTTTTGGGGGGGGGGGGGGGGTGCTCATCTTTAAATATCCTCCTCCATACACAAAAATATTATATTTTTAAAATACCGTATATCCCTGAACCCCAAGGGCCTCGGGGCCTCTCAAAGGGAAATTTTCATTAAATTTTCTTTTTTTTATCTAAATTTTCCCAATTTTACTTGAGCCCTGAGGGCCCCGGGGCCTCTCAAAGAGAAACTTTCATTAAATTTTTCTTTTTTTTTATCTAAATTTTCCCAATTTTACTTGAGCCCTGAGGGCCCCGGGGCCTCTCAAAGAGAAATTTTTATTAAATTTTTTTTTTATAAATATATGGGGGCCTATGCCGGCTCGGGGCCTGGGGCGGACCGCCCCCCCCCTCGGTACGCCACTGGTTTAATACTTTGTTGATCACTTTCCATTAAAAAGTTTTTTAAATTTCTTTTGTATTATTTTAATAAATTTAAAAACACATGTAAGTAATTCAAATTACGTTTTATATTTATAATACATATTAATTAATTTCCAAAGACATTTTTGTTATCCGGGGCCTAATTTTTTTTGCTCCTAGGGCCTTAAATTGTCTTAATCCGCCACTGACTAGGAATATATTAAATATATTTATTACTTGCACTTTTAAGTACAAATAACCAGTATTTACTTCTTAAAGTATTTTACAAATAATTTTATTAAATATTTTGAAAAAATTCATTTTTATTTTATATACAGTAGCTATGTAATTATTTTTAATAAATTAACTTTTGTATTTTGTATTTTTCAGGCAACAGAAGTAATCACCAATGACGATTTTGAATATTTCTACGAGACTTGGGCGAAATATAGTAAAGATAATTCGCAAACTATAAAATTTGATGATTTGTCTGATTTCCTCGATGCTCTTAAACCACCATTGGGTATTCCTAAACCAAATAATTTTAAAATTGTTTCATTATCCATTCCTGTTGGCAAAAACGATTTGGTCAAATGTTCTGATGTTTTGGATGCAATCACACGGGACTTTTTCGTGCGCAAGGGTCGATGTCCCCCACCATTGGCCCAGGATAAGAATTCCAGAATGGATGGTGATAATAATGGAGAGAGAGAAAGGATGCCTTGGTCTAAACCATAATATTCGAGAAATCTCATTTCAAAATGAAATCAATGGTAAAAATAAATTATAAACAAATATTTTTATAGATAAGCTTATATGAAAGAAATGTTCAGCCACGGGATCAAATCAAAAACTATTAATAACACAGGACAACACTGATTCTGCGGCCATGGGCGTAACTAGAGAATTTGGCGGGGGGGGGGGGGGAGCTTGGGACCAGCTATCCTCCGGGGGGCCTGGAAAGCTTCATATAATTATATCTTTCTAAGTACTTTTACCAAAAAAATCCAAATTTAGGAAAATGAGCTCAAGTATTTGACGCCTTTTTTTGTTCTCTTGGCTCAACATTTCTTTAAAAAAATGTTTTCATTCATATTAAGTTGACACTAATGTTTTTGTTTCAGAAAACTCTGCGCTTTATTTCCTTCATATTAATGATGAATTATTGATGAAAGAAATGAGCGATTTTTAGTATCATATTATATACATAAACTCTCTTATATTCATCAATATAATCTTATGAGAAGTCCATGTTTATAATTTACACTATTTTTTTCAAAAAAAAAAAAAGCTTGTAACTTATTGAATTCATTAAAAAATTAAGAAAAAAATTTTAAGTGCTTATTTGGTTATCTGAAAATATATAATTAGTCGTAATATTACTTATATTTTTATAATAAATATTTAAATATATACTTAAAAACATTTCATCATTGATATTTAAGTTTATAAATATAAAATATGATGATTAAACTAAACAGAAAAAAAATAGAATTGATATAAATGATATACATTTTTTTGGCTTTAATTATGTTTTTTAAAAACAAAATATAATAAAATTATTTTAAAGAAAAGACAAAAAAAAATTATATTTAATGAAAAAAATAGTATTAAGTTTATATTTTAAAACATTGATGATATATATCATGTATAAATAATAAAAAATTATTTGTATATCAATTCCTTGAAAGACATGAAGACCAAATGATATTTTAAATTTAGAGAATCTCAGTAATATTTTATAGATTATATAATTTTTTATTGATGTTAAAAACTAATTTTAGAGATATTTGGTAATTATTTAAATATAATGAAAATAATTTAAGAAATTAATATATGCCGGTACATTTAATTATTATTATAAAATTAAAAAATTTCTTTTTTTATTTATAATAGTTATTTTTTATGTATGTCATTAGTTTTTGTCTTTATTTTTTTTCTTTATATGTTTGTTGAAAATTAATTTTAAATAATATAATATTTTAAGAAACTTTATATTTATTTTTTTATCATATATTCAGAATATATCCCCAAATAAAATGTTTATAATGTCTTTATATATATTTCAATTACATTCAAGATGAAATAAGTCAATCAATCTCAAAATAATTTTCGTTTGGGCCAGTGCCGAAACAAGGGGGGGGGGGCACCGAGGGGGCGACTACCCCGGGCGCATTAAAGAAAGGGGCGCTGGCAACGTTTATATTTTTACAAAAGAAATTGTATTATTCATATAAATGATTGTGGTGAAGACAAAAAATAACAAACTAATCTAAAAATAATATAAATTTTTTTGTTATTAAAAGGAATATTTACAATGTATTATTTATCTAGAGTCGTCCGACAACAGTGCCCGCTCGAAGGTGGGAGGGGGAGGGAGGGGAGTTGGAATTGGTCCAGGGACACCAGAATTTGGGGGCGGCATAAATATATAACAAAATATAATTTTTTTTGGAAGGGGGGGGTGCAAATTAAAATCTTGCCCCCGGGCGCAAGTTTTCTTAGGTGTGGCCCTGCTTTGGGCATTAGAAAGCAGCCAGGTATCTTAAAAAAAAAAATTGTATATATATTCTTGGTAAACAAGTACAGAATGCACCTTTAAATTATCGAAAGTAAGAAAAAATTGTGTGCTGTGCGACCAGTCACACCAGATTACCCCCATCCGCTCTTGTTTAGATAGTAGACATAGGCGTTATTTAAAAGGGGGGAGGTTCAGGACCTAAATTTTCCCTCGCATTCCTAGTAAGGTATCAAGGGAGAGAAAGTTTGAGAAAAACTTTTTAATTTGCACAAAGTTTCTTTTGACCCAAAGGGCTAAAAAAAATATATATTTAAATAGAAGTATTGAGATATTTCCCTTCAAAATGACTTCGAATATCCAGAAATTTTTAAAAGTGGTTTTATGCCTTTATATTTTAAAACAAGCGCCATATCGCTACTAATGCTATCTGTTGCTTTACTAAAGAGTTACTTATTTGAACTGTCAAAATCCCAGCGTTGCATATCCAGAGTTGGCAACTATGGTTGGCAAGTTTTATCCCGCCGAGTACAATACACGGTTTTATCCCTGGATAAAACTATCACGTTTTATTCACTAGGCCCTTTATCTATTCCCTGACTAGGCCGATGGATAAAACTGTAAAAATCAACCCCCCCCCTGAAAAAACAGGTTAGCAGCTTATATTTCATATTTTTGAATGTTTGAGAGCATTGAAGATGTTGTTTTCTTTTTATTTAGTGAATAATATAATCAAAAGATTAATATAATAATTGAAAAATGAAATTCAAAAATTAAATATGGTAACCTAACCTACAACTGTCATTTCATTTGTAAGTATATTTATTATTTTCTTTAATTAATTAATATCAGATAATTAAATTCACTTTGCTTTTATTTTTTTAGGTTTCTGATAAGGAACTAAACAGATGGAAAATTAATTTTAGAATATATATGGCCTCGAAAAGTGGAATCTGACAGATTTTGCAAATCCTCAAGATTTAAAAAAAAATTCAAATGTGATATTTGTTTTGGTTTCTATAATATAAAAAGAAAAAACAAAATTTGGATTAAAACATTTTGAAAGTATAGACAAGTTGTAAGGCGGTACTTTTCTCTGATGAGTGAAAATTTAATTCCAATTTGCTCACAACACTAAATAAAAAATAAACACCAAAAAATATATTTTAATTTACAACAAAAAGTGTATGTGATAAATGAAAAGTCCTAAAGAACAACAAGAAGGTTTTAAATAATTAATTATCCCTTGCTTGCCGAATACAAATTATATATATATATATATATTTGATCAATATATATCCCTGGATATAATTTTCAAATATTTCGGCCGACCTAACGCCTGGCCATCTTCAGTGCAGGAAATAGTTCTTTGGCAATCCGTCGTCTGGTGTCTTTAAACTTTTGCATGAAGAGAGGAGGGGAAGACGAGCAAATTATATGGTATAAGGCGATTTCTGAAAATTTTTGCTGTTTTATTTCTCCCATCAAATCATACTCTGAAACCAGCAACAATTCATATATTATCAATTAATAAACAAATTAATTATTTTATAAAAAAAATGTTTATCTTTATACATATCTGGGCATTGCAACGTTGCCTTTTAGAAGTTCGTCACTAACTTCACAATGCATTTTTTCATTAATTATCTCATTTCCCTGCTATGTTGTCTATGGGGCAAAGCAACCCAAAGCAAAGCAAGCGTCTTCTATCTCTATACTCTTTGCTCGATGCATTGCAAGTGTAAAGCTCGTCACATAACCTCACTTTTTTAAAACCTTAACAAATTTTCAGACAATGCATTCAACGTACTAAACACGATTTCGAAATCGAATGAGTTATTAAACAAATAATAAAGATGGATGCAGTAAAGGGACCACCGTTTTTTAGGCTTTTTTCATCTACTGTGGTGGAGAGTCGTGATGAATTAGAAGACGTAAGTAATTAAAAAAAATGGATAATCATATTTATCAAAAGTGCGCCATTATGATCACCTCTACAATTAAATCATCTGGACTTTTGTTTGTTATAATTTTAACTAATTTAAAGCACCCTTTAAAACATATATAATTTTCCTATACTTACTTATCTCACAAGTCTTGACCTCCTTATTTGATTTATTTACCCGCATATTTTAAAATCTTTATTCTCATAAGAAAAAAATTTAAATTTTTTAAAAATGATTTATTTTCTTAGCTCTTAGATTATTTTGTTGCTCAAGAATTAGTATACTATTGAAACTTCAATTTTTTTAGAAATTTGAAAGAGGCTACACATCACTTCAAGCTTTAACTAATGGATTAAGTGAAAAAGAAGCAGCAACTGCAATGAATTCTGCTGCCTGTAAAGAAAAAAATCACGAAGACATTAGCTCGGGCTTATTGTATTCGATTTTAACGGACCCACAAAATGCTACTAAGGTTCTCTTTATTTCACTTTTTTCCTTAATTTACCTATGATTTGTTAACTTTTCATTCCATTACGAAAATTCATTTAAATCACCTAATTTCCTTATTATTTGGTAAACTATCAGTAATGAGCAAGACACTTGACATTTCTCGAATCCCTAATCACCTACCAGGGCAATATTTCCTGTTAAATTAATTATAATTTATTTCTAGTCCCCAAAATTAATATTGTCCTACTATTTAAATGAATCTATATTATAACAAATGTAAAAAGAACCATCTGTTTCATTACAACGAAACAAATTTCATTGCACATATTTCTATTTGCCTACCTAATTTAATTTTCATTTCAAAATATTTGGAATAAAAGTCATTTTCTTAGACAAAATAGATGTTTCTTGCTCGTTTCATATAAAATCACATCCAGCAACCCTTAAGTTACGAAACTCTTTAAATTTGCTTTCGATTTGTCAAACAGTATCTTGCATGTCAATATTCTTTAAATTATTTGTTAGATCCAGTAGTGTAGGTAAGGTGATTTTATTCATTTTTTTATTTTGAGTTGTTTACAATTTAAATAATAAAAAAAAAAAATGGTCCTGTGAGAAATATAGGAAGATATCTGTAAAAATGATTCACACGTATTTAAGGGGTGAATTTACTCGTGTTAATAAATCTTTTCAGAATAACTAGTAACATTTCAAGGCTGTTCTTGATCTTTTTGAAGTTAATAACTAGAGATTAAAATTTTTGTTCAGGATATCGACGCGCCAAGTAAATCGAATATTCCAAGCTTCAGCAATATAAACCAAACTTATATATACTGTTATGTGTTTACCAATTTTGACATTTTTTTATTATTTTATACTTTGATAGGATAATCTATTCTTTTTCACTAATAATTTTGTTTTGTTTTTTTGTAGAGTTATAGAGATTTAACTCTTATTTCCCGTGACGGCCTTGCATCTGTGATTGCTAATTTGAGCCAACTCGTGCTGGAAAGATATCTTCGCCTAACTGACCAGAGTCGAGCTCAACTGATGTGGTTACTACGAGAATTTATAAGGACAGGGATAGCAAATGTAGATACTCTTGTCTGGAATGTCCTTAGACACGCAGCGGGAGGAGATGTCACTCCGAGAAATATCTCATTAATAGAAGGATTGTTGGATCTTTTCACAGAACATAGGTATTTATAAATATTTGCTTTTTGTTAGCAAATCAAGTGGATTATTAGTTTTAAAATTTCTCTCACATTCCAAGATTTAACTTTTTAAAGTTAACTGATGGAAGACTTTCCCTCATTCATTCACATCGACGGTCTTTTGAGCATTCGGATTCAATGCGAAATCACTATCATGATAAAATATTTATCAAATATGGAGTTAACGAAAAAATTATCATTTACAATTTTTTATACTGTCTTTTTTCTGTAATTTAGACCCACTACGCCATCTATTTAATCAAAATTAGTTCTTCTACTCAACACAGAATTAATTGGAGGATTTTGGGAAAATGTTTACTACTTTGCTCTTAAATATTGATAAAAATAAATAGGATTTTGAGGCTTGAAATGTAATTTTTCTTTTTATGCTACTGTCTGAGACCTGAGAAACCGACGACGTCACTTTTTTGATGTGAACTGTTCTTAGTGGTCTGGTCAAAATTTGATTATATATTGTACAAAGACGTGTGTACGATTTTCAGAAATCAAACGATATGATCCTATTAAAAAATTTGATTATCTTAAGAAAGATTATATACGTATTATATTATATTATATTTGTAGATAATTCACTTATCAAATAAAATGTTAGAATGAGAAGATGAAGAATATTTTAGGTTGATGATGAAAGGAAAATGGTATGCCAAGTTTGAAATAAAATTATGTTTAAAATAAAATATCTTTCCATTGGACAAAATATTACTTAAAATTACAAGTTTTTTTTTTTTGTTGTAAAAAAATATTAATGTTTTATAAGGAAGGGCAGAGGCAACCAAAATAAAAATGCTCTGAATGCTGTCCAAAATCTTGAAGACGTTTCGTTACATTTTAATTATGCGCCTTCATCAGTTCTTTTGTTGGTACAAAATCTCAGAGTCAATCCTAAATTGGTTTGTATATACGTACTGATATGTTTTTCATTATATATATACAGCATATCTTTTATATTTCATCGAATCGACTAACCATCTAATTTTATTGTAAGCCCGTTTGATACAATACATACAGTGAGTTTGACACTTGACACAGCTTGTAAGTGGCACTCATGAGTTTTCTAAATGTAGAATTTTATTATCTTTTATAAAAACAATGAAATAATCACATGACGAAACACATGGATGGAACTTAACTTGGCATTCATTTGCCATCAATGGAAATCAAAGATATGTTACGCCGAATTGACGAAATTGCTTATTTCATGAAATCAGCAAAATTTTGCCGTTTTCGTGAATTCGGCAACAAAATAATTTCCTAATTCACGAAATGGGTAACTATTCTTCGCATAAGCATTCAACAATAGGTAGATAGTATGAATGAACTGTCACTTTGCAAGTCAATATGGCGCCTGATTTACATATATCTACTATTTTACATAGCGTTTTATATGATTATGTTTGTTTTTTTAGTTATTTAAGGGCTTCAAATACTCAAAGATGCAAAAATTTTGTGATATTATCTATTGTGCTAGTAAAGGAGTTAAGATCCTTTAAAATTCTGCAAAATTGAATCGAATGCATGTCCATGTTAGAGGTTAAGCTCAACAAACAAAAGAAATTGTCTGAAATGAAGAACAAATACTCTTAAAACATTAGCTCAGGGAATTATCGGCTGGGGATTCGTATATGATTTAAAACAACTTGCAGGGGTCCAGACTTTGCCGGGTTCGGTCTGTTAAGATCGGTTTTTCTTTAGAAAAGAAAAATTTAAAACAACTAGGGAATTTTTTTTTTCAAGTGGCATCCAATCGCTTTGAACTGAATGGTTTTGGACAGAAGCTACCCGAACCGAAGCAGAGAAAATTCTTTTTGAAAATAAATAATGAAAATATAAACAAACCTTTAATCATCATTTAAAAAAATATTTTAAAAGTTCATTATTATGGGATTTTTTAATTTTAGACTACATTTTGTATTAATTATTTATTAAACAAACCACAAAAGCTTTAATAAACACATTAAAAAGTTCACTTATTATAATTTTAAAATTTTTTCTTGCTCTTTTTGTTTTCAGAACGTGGCTTTTTAAATTTCCTGTGCTCGTAGCGTCAGTTGTATACGCTTATTTGCGCCTTATTGAAGATCACACGAGTCCAAATTTGACGGCATTAAGACAAAGAGAAGTGACCTTCGTAATAGGTCTTTTACGAGAGCGATTTTCAGATTGTCTGGTTATAGGACGTGACTTAGTTCGTTTACTTCAAAATATTGCAAGGATACCGGAAGTAGAAACATTTTGGCGTGATATTTTACATAATCCGAAATCGTTATCCCCTAATTTTACAGGTAATTTCATTTTATTTAATAATAAACAATTTAAATGGATATTTGTACATGGCAACTGTTGATGTTGATTATTAAATAAAAGGCCAACATTCATTCTTTGATAAACTTTATATGTATATTGAGAGCAATTCTAGTATATTGTTAATTTTTTTTTCTTACTTCATTTAATTTATATATAACCTTTGGGCTAAAATGAAAAAAAAAAAGAAAAGAAGCAAACTTTTAACTCCAGCATTTCTATTTATAACTAGATGCGGTAGGGTTGCCTCCTGCAACCCTACCAAGCTAGGCCCTGGCTGGCGGAGTCTCTGAATGGTATTAGTAGCTACCCCCCTCCCCCGGCCCTGTTCCCTCGGCCCTTTCTGCGGCCATCAACCCTACTACCCTCGGACCACGTTCCATATTTACTCATTAACGTACCCCGTGACATGTCATTCTAGATTGTGAGAATCCGCAGTGACTTAATCGAAACTTCAGCTTTCCTGCATGTTTGGCCGTTGGCATTGCTTTATGTTCTGGCCGTTGGCATTGCTTTATGTTCTATGTGCTTCCATTTCTTACTCGTTTTATTCTTTTTTCAATTCGCCCCTGTAGGCATTCATTGTTTTATTGATCTTCTTTCTTCTATGCTTTTTGCTTCTATTTTCCTGATCGTTTTCTTTTTTTCTCAATTCTTATAAGGCCAATAGTTAAAATTTTCTCTCACTGTCTACCCTAAGAGTACTTCGGCAATGTTGTATTATTTGCGATAAGCCGAGTTGTGTTCAAACTTCAGATCCGTAATCCGCAGGTTGTCCTCCTTAGCTACTCGTCTCCACTTAAATTCATGTTAATATGGTTTATTATTGTTTCTATTTTCTTGCTCGTTTTCTTCTTTTTTATTTCTTCAATTCTTCGTTGGCTTCACGTTTTATTTTCTTCTTGATTCTATGGTTTGTTTTTTATATTTGCTCTCTCGGCTCCTCAGACCATTTAGTTTTCTATATACAGGGTGGCCCAATAGGGCGTGGACGAAAGATTATGGGCTTTTTTTAGTTTTATAAAAGAACACTCACACTTTTTTCCCATTCACACCCATACCCAGTCTTCGACCATTGGTATAGAAGGCCAGCACGCTAACACCTGCCCCAAGCCCGAGGGCAAAGATGATGTGAGAGGAGTCCATCAAATGCTTTTATTCTCCAGTCCTTTTCTTATACTTCTGATCCAGCCACAATCTTCCAATTGGATTCACCGCGCTTGGCTTTACTTATCTGCAATGATTTGGGTGTCTATTGCTCTAAACAGCTGCCAGCCCCCCCCCCCCCCAGGCATGGTTTATTGTTGCTTCATTTTTTCATTTTTGCTCACCGGGAGTCTATATATGGTGCATTCCACGCCAACTCGACCACTTCTGAACCCGACCATTTTTGATTTGGCTGAAACTTTGTCATCTTTTTATACCCTATTGAAAACGTGTCTGAGAATTTTTTCAGATTTTACGACCCAGCCAAAAAAAAGTTATAGCATTTTCAAAAAACATCGATTTTTTTTTTTAAATAACCGTAAAACTGTCAAAAATTAACTTATCGGGACGATTTTTTTTTTGAAATTTTTGTCTTTAAATGTACTTTTCAGAAAAAAATATGACAAAATTTTACAGATTCATCTTGAACGTTTTTTTTTGACATTTTCGTAAAAAAACAAAAATTTCGGGATGAATGACACTTTTTTTTTTATTTTTTTTTTTTTATAAAAAACTTTGATTTTTTCTACAAATGCTCTGAAAATTTCAGAGTGGGATTATTTCGCGTTCTATTTTTTTTTATTTTTGAAAAAAAAAAAAATTTTTTCTCCGCTTATTTACCATGATGGTGCTCTTAAATTCTTCCAGGATTGACTGAGATTCTAGAAAATTGAAGAAAAATAATAATAATAATAGTTGGGGGTGATGTAAATCGAGAAAATTCCATTTATCCTAAAAAAATTAGAAATTACTTGTGTATTCAACTACTGAAGAATTTGAAGCGTCAAGTAAAAGCTTAGAAACATGGGCGTAACTAGGGGGGTGCCGGGGGGCCTGGCCCTCCCAGAAAGCTCCTTGCCCCAAGAAAAATTAAAGGCGGGCCATGGGACCAGCCATCTTCCAGTGGGCCTGGAAAGCCCCATATTTTTTCAATTTTTCTTGGGGCAAGGAGCTTTCTGGGGAGGGCCAGGCCCCCCGGCACCCCCCTAGTTACGCCCAGGTTTCTAAGCTTTTACTTGACGCTTCAAATTCTTCAGTAGTTGAATACACAAGTAATTTCTAATTTTTTCAGGATAAATAGAATTTTCTCGATTTTCATCACCCCTAACTATTATTATTATTATTATTCTTCAATTTTCTAGAATCTCAGTCAATCCTGGAAGAATTTAAGAGCACCATCATGATAAATAAGCGGAGAAAAAAAATTTTTTTTTTCAAAAATAAAAAAAAAATAGAACGCGAAATAATCCCACTCTGAAATTTTCAGAGCATTTGTAGAAAAAATCAAAGTTTTTTATAAAAAAAAAAAAATTAAAAAAAAAAGTGTCATTCATCCCGAAATTTTTGTTTTTTTCCGAAAATGTCAAAAAAAAAACGTTCAAGATGAATCTGTAAAATTTTGTCATATTTTTTTCTGAAAAGTACATTTAAAGACAAAAATTTCAAAATAAAAATCGTCCCGATAAGTTAATTTTTGACAGTTTTACGGTTATTTAAAAAAAAAAATCGATGTTTTTTGAAAATGCTATAACTTTTTTTTGGCTGGGTCGTAAAATCTGAAAAAATTCTCAAACACGTTTTTAATAGGGTACAAAAAGATGACAAAGTTTCAGCCAAATCAAAAATGGTCGGGTTCAGAAGTGGTCGAGTTGGCGTGGAATGCCCCATATATATACTAAAACCCCAAAATAGCCTCAACAGCTGAAAAGAAAAAAAATTTCTTTCTCGTTTTCTTCTTTCTCCGATTCTTCTCTCGCATCCTAAATTCAATCATTTCTTTTGACTCGACATCATCTTGTTGCTCTCGTTTCATGTACTTCATACACTACATTTTGTTTTTTATTTGGTTCATCTTCTTTCTTCACCTAAATATAATATGAGAATATATAATTTTAAACTAATTATATTTTAGATGTTCTTTGTATATTCTTATTTTGCTCTTGAAATCTTATGAAATCCACTTTACTCTTGTAATTCATAAAAGAAATGGGTAACATAATAACAAAGCAATAAATATTAGAAATGGTTGCCATGGTAACAATATATAAATATTTCAAAAAAACATGTTAAAAAGACTTTAAAACCTAATTTTTTATATAAAGAAAAAAATGTTTTTTTTTTTTTAATGTTTTTTAATAAAAGTATATAAAACATAATCACATGGAAGGTTGTGCCAAAATTTCAAAGCAATCGGTTCGGAGGTTTCGGAGATCGTCGATTAGATAGAAACGAACTTTTACATTTTTATTTTTATAGATGGATAGATTTAATCATCTATGGTGGGATCATAACGCTTGATTTTTCTATCTTAATTTTGAACTAAGAAATAGTGAATTGAAAAAATAATTAAAATCAATTCAGTCATATTGAAAAACTCAGCAAGTTTGTTTAGATTGTGAGATCTTAATGATTCAGTGGGCGAGGGAGTAAGTATTAGATATATTGGAGTGGGGGGGGAGGGCAAAAAAAATATGTATTTTTTTTCAAAAGATCCTTTCAAAGTCAAAAGTTTCAAAATTTGTTTAAAATAAATATATGTACAGTAGAGTCTTGCTAATCCGGCCTAAACGGGACCGGCCCTATGCCGTATTCTGAAAATTCCGGATTATCCGAAACATTTAATATAAAACAAAATTTAATATTTATCTCTTGAAAACATATGTAATGACACTTTGATTTCTTAAATTACCCTTTTTTTGTTGTAATATCCAGAAGAGGTGGCTTTTCAACATGCCGGATTAGCCGGTATATCGGAGTATCGAAGTCCGGATTAGCAAGACTCTTCTGTATTTCTTTTGTCATGGGATATTTTATACTAGGATCCCAAAGTGTTCGGGTTATTTATTTTTTTAAATGCAAGGGGCCTTCACCCCGGGGGGGGGGGGAGGCTCCCCTCTTGCCATGCAGGGTAGGTCCATATACACAAATTGGACAGAAGAGCGGAGATTGTTCTTTTAAAAGTAACTTCATAACCCTCATTTAAGAAGGTTAAAGTTAAGCAGAGATATCAAGTGGCAGCCCTAAAATTGTTTTTTTTTTTTTTTTTTTTATAATTATATTATCTAAGAGTAATCTTTAATATATTGTTTTAAATTAAACAAAATTTCTGACATGATTTATAACATTTTTCCACAGGAATTTTACAATTACTTCAAACGCGAACGTCAAGACGTTTTCTTCAATCTCGCTTAACACCAGATATGGAAAGGAAATTAGTATTTTTAACGGGACAGGTTAGATTTGGCAACCATAAACGATATCAAGAATGGTTTCAAAGACAAGTGAGTTTGTTTGTTTTTCTTGCCTTCATATATTTGCTTAAAGCTATTTACACCTATTGCTGATAATATTTTATAACAAATTTATTTTTTTTAGTATTTAATGACTGCGGAGTCGCAATCACTTCGTTGTGATTTAATTAGATTCATTGTAGGCGTGATCCATCCTACAAATGAACTGCTTTGTTCTGATATCATTCCTCGGTGGGCTGTTATTGGATGGCTTATCACAACATGTACCTCAGGTGTTGCAGCAAGTAACGCCAAATTAGCACTTTTTTACGATTGGCTTTTCTACGATCAAGAAAAGGATAATATTATGAATATAGGTACTCTTTTAAGATTTTACTTTAATTATCATTAAGTTATATAGTCCAGGAGAGGAATTTTTACCCCTTGAAATTAAGAAAAATAGTATCTCTCGAAGGGGGGGGGGGGTGGGTTCTTCATCCATGGTCATGTAGCTGGCCGCTTAAGTTTCATTTATAAAGTCCCTAACTTCACTACACCACAAATATCATTCGTTTTTATTTTTTTGCAATTTTGTTTTCTTGCACCATATTTTTTTATCCTATATTTTATATCTATATTCTCAATAATAATTAAATTTTTTTTTAATTTAAAAATGAATTTATTAATATTATTAATCACATATTAATTAAGAAAAATTTAAAATAAGCTTAGATGATTTATTAAAAATTTAACTGTCAAATAGTTCAGCACTCCTACAAAAGATGCCAGGCTAGTCTAACAGCCGATATTATCAGATTCCTTATTAGCCTATAACTGTTCTATATTTATATATCTTTATGCTTTTATAAAAGATACATAATATATAATAAGATTTATAAAGTATTCATTGTTAAAAGATCAATGAAAATCAACCAAATGCTTTAAATTATTAGCTACCATTCTGACTTCTTTTGGCAAATTTTCGTAATAGGTGTGTTTTTGGCTTACTTTTTAAGACACTCAACGCCACCTTATCGACAGAAATATGCGTAACAGCTTCACTCCTAAGCAAGGGCGGATACAAGGGGGGGGTAAAGGGGTAATTACCCCCCCCCCCCCCGAGATTTGAAAAAAAAAAAAACTTTTTTTTTTGAAAAAAAATTTATTTTTAATGTAAAATTTTAAATTTTAAATATCCAGCTATAAATCTACTTTTCTTAAAATTTTAAAAATTAATACTTAAAAATTTGATTTGTATTTATATTCTGGCAAACAAGTACAGAATGCGCCTTTAAATTACTGAAATTAAGAAAAAATAGTGTGCTGTGCGACCAGTCACACCAGATTACCCCCCCCCCCCCGAGAAACACCTCTGGATTCGCCCCTTGCTCCTAAGCCGCATTAAGAAATTTCTCTGGCTGCATGGTTGTTATATTTCATCATTTGCACATCTCTACTCTACAGCCCATGATACATATTTTACTAGTTATTCTTTTGACCATTAGTTGTTAGCACAGCAAATGAAATATATACCACCATAACAATTCTTAACAATAATTATTTTATTTAAAAAATATATACATGTATAGAGCCCCATACTTACCTAAACTTTTTTTTGTAATTTTTCTTATAAATATTAATCTCTAATTTATTTTAGAGCCGGCTATACTCGTTATGCACAATTCGATGCGAACTCATCCATCTGTAACAGCTACTTTATTAGACTTTCTTTGTCGGGTATTAATTTTCATTTTTAAACAATTTATTATTTTTAATTTCTCTGTACTAATTTTTTTATTTTCATTTTTTTTTATTTAGATTATTCCAAACTTTTACCCAATGCTAGCCGATCGTGTACGAGCTGGAATTTACACATCACTTCGCCAAATCCTAGATAAACGAGTACTCCCGTCATTATATCCGTTATTTAACAATCCTAAACTTGATCGAGAACTAAAACTTATGGTCAAAGATGCATTTAGGGAATTTTGCATCCCTTCTGGTCAGGAATGTAAGTATATTTAATTTTATTACTATATATACGTAGATGAAACAAATTTAGGGGGCGTAGCTAAAAAGTACAAGATAACCATTTATTAATAAATTAAGCCAACGTTTCTTAATCTTTTTACTTTCTCTTACATATATATGGAATATATAGAGAGAAAGAATTGCGATCATGTCAAAAATTCGATGTCGAGATTTTGATGGATACCTTTGAGTCCAAAAAAGTCGGTTCATCAAATTGGTCTGTCAGTCTGCCTGTGTGTAATGTTATGTTTTTAAGCATGAAGGAATTGAGCTACAAGATTGAAATTTTATATTTAAGTTAGGTACCCTCCCGGATAGTTAAAATAAGCTTTTGATCAAAATCGGCCAAAAAGTACTAGTACTTTACTTAAGTACTTTTTCAGTTTTTTTCCAATTTCCAAATTGTTTGAAGTACACTTTACTGATGTAGTTTTTCGGATTTACCAAATTCACTTTCTGGCTCTTCCTTCCATTGAGCCAATGTTAAATCCCTATGGGAATTTGCATGTTAATTTCGACTCAAAAGGTTCCCTTTGGAACTTTTCACACATTTAAAAAAAAAATTTCCATTTCTTATGAAATTTTGTATTTATTTAGGATTCTTTACTGTGTATAAAATATCCAAATATGAGATTAAAATTTTGAAAAATAACCATAGTTTATTTCAAGCAGTCAACATTTAAAACGCAAGTTGGAACTAAGGTGCTATGGGAAACTAAATATATCTCGACAAAAAATCTGGTGCGACTAGTCACACCATATTTTTTAAATTCTTTCTCAGGTTTTTTAATATTGATCTCTGGCGCTCCAACTGGAAAGAAATATTTAAATATTATTGACCTTTGCTTAACAAAATATTTTTGTCTATTTTTCTCTTTTATATTTATTTATTTATTGATTCGTTTTGTAGGTAAAATGGAAGAATTAGGGCCAAACGCAGGGCTGCCAATGGCCATAAAGGAGAATGAACACACCTTAGATCCAAACTTCCTTGAAGTAGCAACTTCAATGGAACCATTACCAAATTCAGAACTCGGTCCTTCGGAAGACGAACCAGCCTTCAGTGATGATGATCTAGAAGACGAGGACTCAAAATCAGCAGTGCAACCCGCACCACTAATTGCTGCTTCTCTTCCACCAGGATCTCGAAATTCTTGTGAAGAAGAAGACGATGATGATATTCCTTTAGGTAAAAAAATGATTCTATTGCATCGTTGGAATTATCTAATTTATGAAAAAACTTTATCTTTTAAAAAATAGAAGGGCGCCTGTTGGTATCAAATTTATTCTCTTTCTCCCCTCTTCTTGATAGTAGACAATATCTGCGTCATGGAAGTAGAAGAGCCAATGCCTGTTTTGCAAGCATTTTGAGAGCAGAAACTTTATAGCCATTGGCCTCTTTATAAAAATTTAATTGTGAGGGTTAAAAAGAGGATGAGATTGCTCTTCTTCAACTTCTTCTTTGAGATAATAATATTAATAGTTTATTTAAATGACACACAGAAGTTAAATTGTAAAATTGGGACATCGGCCCTTCTACTTGCTTGATACAGATATATAAGAAAAAAGTAAAATTTGCATAAAAGTAAATAAGGCTAGTTTATTATTTGCATGCTTAAATCTCTCCTTAATAAAGAATCATTTTTAATATTATCTTCATACATCATTTAAAAATTTCTTGGCCTTGTTCCTATGCGGGGTCGGCACTTTTATTTTTAATGGGACCGAGAGGAAAAGGAGCACGAGGAAAGCAAAAGAAGAAATTAAAAACAAAATATTCAAATATTACACTAATTTCTATGTTTCAAGATCTTAATTAATTACAAATTAACCCTCGAAGGGCATTTCGGCATCACAAGTGAATACACACAACGTATCAGTTGTTAATTTATAATTAAATTAAAATCTTGAAACATTTGTTTGTATATTTTATTTACAAAATGTTTCAACCAGAGCCTAAGCTCAAAAGTTGAAATTTGAGAAAAAGCAATTCCAACCTCAGCTTGAGTAACTCGTGGTCGCCATCCACGTATTCACATGAATTTTTCTCCGTTTATGCATAAATATTAACAGAAGATGCTTTATTCTTTTCAAAGGCCTTGCCTCGCGCTTCTTTGTCTTTAATTATTTTCTGATCATCAATTTTTTTAAGCATTCGCAGTTTTTTATATGACACAGGCTTAATATAAACAATCAGATATAATATAAACAGCCCAATATTTATTTCTTCTTTTCCCACGAGAAAAAAAAAGAATATATCGCAAAATAAATAAATATATGGAAATATTTATTCATTTGTTTTGAAATTGATTAAATAAATATAGCGTATTTGTCCATCGATAAGATTCTTTCGCGGATTATGAAAATAAAACTCATTTAAGAAATAATTTCCTGCTGAATGTGAATCAACCAATTTGATTAATTTTTATAATTAAAAAAAAAATTCAAATTTATTAAAAGTTCAAAAATATGTTAAAATTTGATTTGAAGACTTGATGAGTTTAAAATTACCCAGTTGAGAAGGTCGTTTTTTACTTTTTAATCTTCTATCCCATAGCTTCAAAAAATAACGCCCCTCCCCTAACAAGATTTTGACTTTTAACACCAGCAAAAATATTAAAACAAGTGACTAGTGCGTCGCGAGTCATATTATATTTATTAATTGAAACAGCCGAAAAGGAAGCAAAGCCCGAATTGCGAATTGGCACTCGACATGTCCTACGACTAGACCACAGTACCCCAATCGTCTTTTGAATTGATATCGGTGCTCGTAGAGCATGCTGAGTACTGAGTATCTGTGCTTCGCCCCCGGCTGTTTCAATTAATACATATTAAAGATATAAATTTGCTTCACGGGAATATATATTTTCTTATTTATATATATTTCAATATCCAATTCAAATGAATAAATTTTGACTTGCTGGATCATTATTTAATAACGAATGTTACATTTCTCAAAAAAATATTACCTTTTTTAAATAATCTAGAATTGTAGAAATAACAAATTTTATATAAATCTCTCTCTTTTTTCTCTAAGGGTATTTCAAACAAATATAAACTATATAAAATTTCAATTATTATTACACCTGGATTTTTTCTTCTAAATAACTTCTTCCATTTCAAATTACATTTCAAAAAAACAAATTTAGATTTTTCTTTTAGTCTTTTCGTCATCTTAGCCCATATAGACTTTCAAACGATACACATATTATTAACAATATATTAGGGAGTTCAAGCACATTTATTTATACCATTTGGTATCCAAATGATTTAAATAAATTCATCGGACTGCCTGGGATCCGAACCTGCGCCCTTTCGGCTCCAAGACTATCATCAAATTTAGATTTATTAATAATATAAAAAGAAATAAAAAAAAATATATATATGTTTTCTTTTATTGGGGCAGGTTGGTTGCATTGCAAGGCAAATTCTAACTCAATATATATATATATATATATAAAAGTGAGTAGGGACTGTTATCACCATTTGGAAAATGGCCGGTGAAGCGATAAATCCTCTTAGAACGGCAGACGGTCCGCGGACCAAAACTCGGCCTGTTAAGGTGCCCACCTCCTCTCCCAAACAAGGTCAGCATTCTTTATTTGATTTATTTATTTATTGAAATTTTATCTAAATAAACGTTTGAATATTAAATCTTATCTTTCTATAATTTAAACTTTATTAAAAAACCTGATGACTATGAAGATAATATATTTATTTTATAGAACATGTATATATTCTTCTATAAATTCTTTTCTTTTACTTCTTTTCTGCTTTTTATTTTACTCTCTCTACATACGTCACGCACCAGACGTACTGCACATGCGTCTAGTTATTTGTTGCTCAAAATTGTTGGCCTTTTAAAATGAGTGACCCTGATCCATAATTGTTTATCACTCCTAAAGTAAAAGAAAAGCCTCTTGATAGTTTGTAAATCATTACAAAAATGTTTCAAGCCTCCTCCTAATTGAATTGAATTAACTCGACAAGTATTTTGGGTTTAGTGCATATTTGTTGAATGTTAGTACCCGGCTTTTTTGTGAATAAACAAATTGCCTCTCTTGTTGGAACCGATTGTGGTTGCAATGTGGTGTGTGGGCAACTCTGTGACAGCGGCAAGACTGTCTGACGCTGTCGACGTGTTTCCAGCAAAAGTTCGTCTCAAAGAAAAACCTGCCAATCCGCGCGGAGAATCAACAACATCCTGCCAAGATTTAATCAAGGATTTAGATGAAAACCTTAAAGAAGCCGCCCAAAATTTATTATCCCATCTCCAGAGTGATCCATCTCAAAAGTATGTTATTAATTATTTTCATTTTGATATTTTTCAATTTCTAAATGTAATTTTTAAAATTTTAGATGTGAGGCGCTCGATCAACTGCTTGGACTCATTGGGAGCGAAGACCAAAACTTAGAGCAACCCGCACTGTCGAATATTGTAAATTGTCTAATAAGTGCATTGCCCGAGCTAGATCCTGCAAATTCCCCCGAACCAATTAATTTTAAATTAAAGTAAGTCACCGAAAATATACAAATACAAAAACTAATTGTTCTCGTTTTTTTTGTTTTTTTTATTATTATTTTTATTCTATTTTGTTCAAAAATAGTTTCCTTGAATTCAAACTTTTAACTTGCTTTTTTTCAAATTTTCAATTTAAATTTTACATATATTTTTTTAATTAAAAAAAATCTTTTTTTTAAATTTATTCGGCATCTTAGGCCATTTAGGCCCCCTCCCCATTTTTTGAAATTAATTAGTATCCAGTAAAATCTAGAAAATTTTTCATTTTTTGAATCGTGAAGCGAACCCTTGCCCCCTTGACCCCCCGTACAAGTGGTTAGAGTTCTATTTATTTTAGTCGCGGGACTTTGTTGGAAATAAGCTCATAGTGGCATTATTATATAAAATAATATTTCATTTTCTGTTAAAAGATCTCCAGACGAAATTCTGCCTGCACCTTTAATAACGTTACTAAAAAACGTAAACCGCGCTGCAGAAGATACTTCGCGGAAGAGATCTCGATCTTCGGTCCTTCAAGTTGCTGTTCACCTCGCCAATGAGACCCCCAGGATGGGTTACCTCTTTCTCTATTATACAATTTTAAGGTAGATATAGAAAATAGAATATTTATTATTGAGAAGGATGTAGATAAATAAAAACCTGGAGATGATATTCCGATTTTCTCCTCCCGCTATGAGTCAACGTTTCGAAGTTCAAACAACTCCTTCTTCAGGACCATGCGGGGTTAAGAAACAAATTTACCCTCAATTTAGTCATTAGAACTGTCAGGACCCATTGTCTTTGAGTATATGTGCACTAGCGTAATTAATTACAATTTTTAATGAAAAAATTGAGGGTAAATTTGTTTCTTAACCCCGCATGGTCCTGAAGAAGGATTTGTTTGAACTCCGAAACGTAGACGTATAGCGGGAGGAGAAAATCGGAATAAATTGGCCTGAATATCATCTCCAGGTTTTTATTTATCTACATCCTTCTCAATAATATTCACCAGGCTGTTATATATCATCTGTAATATTTATTAATTATATAACAAATTTTGTATGATATATTCCGGAAATCCATATTCAACTTATGATATGATAGTCTTGACATAAATATTTTCTAATAATGATTCTTAAAATTTTTCTATTTACGCTTCCGAGAAATTTTTATTCTTTTCAATGATGAATATAACCCAACTGCTTTTACTTTCTCGTACCCTATATATGAAATATATAGGAGAGAAAGTATTGCGATCATGTCAAAAATTCGATGTCGAGATTTTGATGGATATACATGTTTTGAGGTCCCCTGAGTCCAAAAAAGTGGGTCCCGCAAATTGGTCTGTGTGTGTGTCTGTGTGTCTGTGTGTCTGTGTGTGTGTAACGATTTTTAGCATGAAGGAGTTGAGCTACCGGATTGAAATTTTATATTTAACTTAGGTACCTTTGAAGAATCTCAAAATAAGCTTTTGAACAAAATCGGCCAAAAAGTACTAGTACTTTACTGATGTACTTTTTCAGTTTTTTTCGATTTTCTCAAAATTCCCTCCAAGGATTTTTTTTAAAATTCATAAATGAACTATTTTTTAGATGCTCTTTTAAAATGTATATTCTCATTTTGCCGTTGAAATCTTCTGAAGACCACTTTACTCTTGTTCTTCATAGGAAAGATAGAAATTGTTGCATGGTAACGGAATTTAAATCTTTTTCTTTTTATTAGATTAAAAATCAATTATTATTTAAATTCCCATTTTTTTTTTTAATTTATTTGTGTCTTTAATTGTTTCAAAGAAAACATATATGTCTCTCTCTCACTTGCAAACATTATCGTCTCTCTCTACTCTTTTAATTCCCTTTCCACCTTATCTTCGCATAGAAACAATGTTAATTTCCTATAGGGATTTGTATGTTAATTTCGATTCAAAAGGGGTCCCCTTTGGAACTTTTTTAGGCATTTAAAATTTTTTTCCCAATTCTTATGAAATTTTGTATTTATTTACGATTCTATATTGTGTATAAAATGTCCAAATATGAGATTAAAATTTTGAAAATAACCATAGTTTATTTGAAGCAGTCAACATTTAAATCAAGTTTGAAACTAAGGTGCTATCGGAAACTAAATATATCTCGACACAAAATCTGTGGACCAGCCCCCCTTTTCAAAATGTTTGCAATCTCCATATCTTTGAACTGAAATGTGTTCTGATTATTTCCGGTCATTTCTCCAAGTATTACTGTCGAGACATTCTCGGAATATGAACCCCAAAGGACAGATTTCCGCGCTTTCTTTGCTACCCATTCAAGCTAGATGCTTTAGAGAAGGCTAGCTAGATCCGTTCATTACCAAACAAAAAATAAATGAAAGGTTAGGAAATTGCTATAACTACTGTATTACCCCAAAATATATTTGGTTACGCCAACATTCCCTCGATTTTGAAAGGGAGAAAATTTAAAAAACCTGGACCTCGTTACGCCTATAATTTTAACTTTACTCTATTTGCTCTATTTGGTTATTTGCTATAAATTATCACGTTTTACTGATCCATGTAATTAACTAATATAATATTGTTTTATTTTTTAGCAAAAAGAACGGGAACAAAATGACGGCTTATAAAGAGTTTTGTACTTCATTTGGCAGGGAATTAGAAAGTTCTTTATTGTCGGATCTAAAGGTAAAATAAAATAATTATTTTTGCTTTTTCAAAATAATGTCTGTGTGAACGAGGTCCCGTTGGAGTTTGTACATTTAGTGAGAGTCAGGTCCCTAAATTCTTAAATGGGGAGGCTCAAAAAATTTTTAAAATTGAAAATTTGTTTATTAAAAAGCATTAGAAATCATTGATTGAATTAATTATAAAAGCTGATTAATTGCTAATATGTTTTTAAAGCTTTTGTGGTTTGTATTATTATTATTATGGGAGTTTTTAGCTTGAACTCAATTTGTTGAGTCCGACTAAGCACATAGTACTTGAAAATGACTGCAGAATAAGAAGTCGAAACGTTGTACATTATTTATATTTTTATTAAATAATCAATACAAATGTGGTCTAAATTATGCGGTCTAAAATTAAAAACTCCCAAAATAATAATTGCTAATAATAAAATGAAATATTTGTAAATATTCATTATTTAAATTTCAAATGAAAAATCATAAACATTAGTAATAAAATTTGTTTAAGGTTAAGTGAGGGCTATATATTCTTAAAGAGTCAGATGTATAGAGTTTATTTATAAAAAGTTACAAAACATGATTAAAGAAAGGTGAGGGACCGAGCCAGATAAAAGGAGAGCCCCGGAGGGGGGGGGCGCACTTCACCTGAATGAGAGAAGCCTCACGCAATCTCTGCTTATAAAAAAAATATTTTGGCTCTCTAAGATCTTTAAGATGATGTAACATTGAATCCTGTACAAAACTTCCTTTTGCAAAATTTAAAATAATTTTACCACATTATTCTTTAAATATTTATTTATTTATTTTTATATTTTATTTTTTGTAGTGTTGCCAAGAAGAGGATGTCGATCTCTTTTGCTGGTTAATACCAGATATTTATTCAAATTTATCCAATTTGGCGATTGGCAATCCTTCCCTTTTACAACTTGTTTTAGCCACAGTGGACGCACTGCAACTTCAACAATTAATATGTTTAATTCTTCAAGGCCAATTAATAATGTTTAAAGAGTAAGTAGACCTATATAAACTTTTTAATTAAAAATATATTCTAAAAATTAAATCATCTCAAAATTTTTGTTTTTTGTTAAAATTCATTAATAGATATTTTGCAAATCGTAAATATTAAAATTGGCAAGCTAATAACTACACCTGCACAAATTTTATACAGGAGTCTTTAGTTTATTCTCCAAATCTTCGCTAGTAAGTCGTTCTCTGTGGAGTCTGTGAGGTTGTGGAACGGAATCCCGGAGCGCATTAGGGGGTCGGGGACACTGGCGACTTTTAAAGTCAGATTTCACGAATATTTATTAAATGAGCAGAGGGGGTCAGTTGGATGAATCGCACCGCTTTGGGGAGAAGGGAGCGGACGCATCATATACTCTTACACTCAAGGGCGGATACAAGGGGGGTAAAGGGGGTAATTCCCCCCCCCCCCCCCCCGAGATTCGAAAAAAATACCTTTTTTCGCGAAAAAATGTATTTTAAATGTAAAATTTTTAAAATTAATACTTAAAAATTTGATGTGTATTTATATTCTGGCAAACAAGTACAGAATGCGCTTTTAAATTCCCGAAATTAAAAAAAAATAGTGTGCTGTGCGACGAGTCACACCAGATTACCCCCCCCCCCCCCCGAGAAACACCTCTGGATCCGCCCTTGCTTACACTTGGATACATTCTCGTGATTGTAAATTTTTTGTATAGTTTTCTGTGCTCCAGGAGGCTCAATAGCCTCAGAGCAAACAAATAAATATAAGTAATATAATAAGTAACTCTGTGGTCAATTAGTCGTATGCGAACTCATCTGGTAAACCGACGAAAAATATTTTTTTTTAATATTCAGCAAAATAAATCACACCGCTGCTGGATTCTTTACCATAATTCATGTGACTGACGAACGGCAGATCGTAATAAGTTGACTATTTTCCATTATGGTGTTGAATCGCGCATTACGCCGTTGATAGTTCTGATGAGTAAAATTGGATAGAGACTTACAAATCGATCTCAAATTAGCAGCTCAGTCTCAGAATTGATTTATACACAGCATAGTTCTTGCGCTTTTCTAGAGTAAGGCGCCTTTAGTCCTGGGGTAAACCATTTGAGAAATTTATGGTGTTTGCCGATGTATCTGTCTGGGTACATTGTTATTTTGCACGCTGGATAGCCAATAAGAACACCTCCAAGCGATTATCTTATGGCTTGTTATGCAGTATAGTCTCTAAAACAAAACTAAAATGAACCGAAAATGACCCCCAATCACTTATTTGTATACTTTTTCTTATTAAGATTTTTTTATCTTGGCCCACAATAGAAAGACCCTTTTCACCATTTCCGGACCGTTGAAGACCAAAGTGATTTAGAGCTCTCGATTTATTTCTACTTTGCTAAGACTAAATTCAAAATTTTGTCTTATTTGGACTTCTGGTGGCTAAGATGTTCAAAAATGGAATTTATATTATATATAATACAAATAAAACACAATGGATGAGTTAGCGGCTGTAGATGTGATTATTTTGGAGTTGCGAGGATGCAGCCAAGGAGGTTTAAACCAATTCCCAGTTGGACGTTTCGGCGAAACTCTCTGAGAGCCATTGCCCTCGAAGCTGTATTTTTATAAAAACCACTTTGGCCAAATGACACATGTTTGTATTCCATATAAACATGCAAATTCCTTAAACGGCTGAAGATGGCAAAATAAAATTTTGCCGAAACGTCTCAACTTGGAATTGGTGTTTCATTGGTTTAAACCTCCTCGGCGGCTGCTTTCTCGCAACTCCAAAATCAGAATTGAAATAAAACACAATTTACTAGAACTTTATTTGTTCTTCCCCTAACAACTCTACTGGCTGACTACTGGTCCAAGGAGGATAAAGAGTTATATTATTTTTACAATATAGGGGGGGGGGGGGTAAAATAATAATTTAGTGCAATTAATTTTAGGGATTAATTGTAATTTAATTAATATGTTCATTATTTTTTAAAGCGGAGAACCCTTTAGAAATCTTCTATCATCAAGTTTGAATTGGGAGACCTTTGAACAATTCTGCTTTTGGCAACTTATATCTGCCCACGGAATACCTTTAGAGAGTTTGCTTTCACTTCTTCCAGGATTAAATTTCGAAGCCCATCCAGAAGCATTGACTCCTCTACTTTTAATGTTACGAAGTGAAAGGTAAGGACAATAATTGTGTCTCTTAGATTTTTCTTAAAGCAACCAATAGCATAAATAAAATTTTATTATGCTCGTATAAAATAAAATGTTTAATGTGATATGCATTAATTGATTGTAACTGACAACTTCCATACATATTATGTATAAGGAATAAACTATTATTATTATTCCATATAGGGCTATTAGAAATTGCGATTTTCGCACACATATTCACTGCACATTAATATTTTTTTTGTGTCGAGATATATTTAGTTTCCCATAGCACCTTAATTTCAAACTTGCATTTTAAATGTTGACTGCTTGTTTTATAGCTAGTGGTCAAATGCTCAAGGGCGATGACCAAGGAGGAAAAGGAAAAAAAAAAAAATTTTTCCTAAAATATAGTCTTTTCAATGAATGATAAATTGATTCAGACATTCCTTTGATCCTCTAAAAGTCGGGCTTAGAAGGAACAAATGTGTACCGGGTCATTAAGAAAGTTGGTAGCCTGAGACATATATGGCATATGCTGTATATTAGTGTGAGGTGGTTAGCTGAGTAGATCTTGTAGTAAGGGATGAAAGAAAGACCAGTTTGCAGCTAGTTTTATTTCGTTTTATTAGGCACTTCAAGCTGACGTTTCGGTCAATCTAGCCTTGACTCGCTTAGCGTTTGGTCCTTATTTAATGGCGAAACATCTTTTTTTATACTGTATATTGTTATTCGGAGAGCTCGTCCTAATACATTCACCTTATCATCAAATATTTCCTTCTCATTTAAACCTTTTTTTATATAAATACGATATTCAATCACTGCACGATTTTTCAATTTTTTAAACGTCTCTTTAATCATCATTTATGGCATGTACACATGAAGGAAGGATGTTTTCAACAACGATATATTTTTTGCTTCTCATGTCTCAATGACCCGGTAATGAAATAATTTTAATGTTTTATTTTTATTTTTTTATTTCAGACCAACAGTGGAGACTGTTAAACATATTTTATCCCGAGAGGTAACTCCACCTCAAGATCAATTTGTGATTTCAGCTTTAAAGAATTGGTGTCATGATCATGAAGAAAAACTATCGGAATTGATAGCGAATTTATTAACAAGTCGATACCCAACACCAACTGCCTCAAGTCCGGCAAAACGTAAACGAGGAAGTGGAGGATCGGCTGGCAAACAGGCAGCAGCTGCAGCGGCCGCAGCTGCTGCCGCTGCTGCTGAACCTCCTACGGGTGAACAGGTACGTCAACTATTTATTTATTATTCAAACTATGAAGATAAAAATATAAAACATTTGTGTGTTTTGATAGATCCTAACCCTCATTTATAAGTCTAAGTATACAGGTATATATTTTAAAAGATGTTCATTATATTTCTCTCACAAACATTTGTCTATTTAATTTTTCAGCTACTGGGGCACTTGGATCAATTAAGACAAAGTTCTCGTTCTAATAATATACACCTTTATAACTCGGATGCCATGCAACGAGCGTTACAAACTGCCTACCAAGCAGCACCCGAGGCACATCGTAAAAGGTTTTCCGAACTATTCGCGTTAGTAGAAGAAGATGAGCCACCAGTTACACAAACAAAAAGCAAAAGCACAGCCGTTAATCGACGAAAAGGAGCAAATAGCGGAAAAGGAAAACCTAGATCAACGGCTAAAGCGGGCTTAACAGACTCCTCCGATGAAATATCTGAGGTAAATCATTTTATTTATATATATTTGGAAATATTATGTTTAATAAGACTATTATGGGAGTTATTAATTATAGACCACATTTTTTGTGTTAGGATAAGGGTAGTCCACCCGCCGCGAAAGCGTGGAGGTCCTGGTTCGCTCCAGGGGGTGCAATTTTGCCCAATCCTAAGCACAAACATATCTCGCAAACTTGCTATCTTAAACTGGCTAATAAATTTTGAGCATTGATTGAAAAAATTCCATCCTTTTCAAATAAGGCTCTACCTAGTTAAAAATATAAATACTGTTCAACTTTTCGACTGCTTATTCTGCAGTCGTTTTCAAGTACTGAACATTTTCTCCGGCTCAATTGAACTAACCTCTAAGGGGCTGTTGCGTGCATTTTATATACAACGATGTAAGCGCCATCTACACTCATTCCCATGAAGTTAGACACAATCATCAAAGCAAGTGTACAGTACTTGAAAACGACTGCAGAATAAGCATCCGAAACGTTGTACAGTATTTATATTTTTAATCAATAATTAATATATACTCCCATAATAATAATAATACAAACCACAAAAGCTTTAATAAAAAAAATAAGACTATTAAATCCTGAAAATCCAAAAAAAGATTCAAAAACTCGTGCTGAATTCTAATTTAATCTACTTTAAATTTAAGGACGAAGAAGTGGTGAAACCACGGCCATCGAAGAAAAGAAAAAAGTCAATCAGCTAGGTTCGGATAGTGAATGACCTTTTGATCAAATAGACCTTCTCTTCATTGAGGGACATCAACGAAACCTCAACTCGAAATTAAATATGGACACATATTGAGTGCATTTAACCAGGTGACAGAAATGAAGCCGGCTTCAATTTTAATTTTTTTATATATTCTCTATAATATTTTATTAATTATATATATATATACATACGAAAATTATTAATTAATTTCTTAAAAATCTTGAGGACCTGCTTTTAACTTAAAAAATTTTAATAATATTTTTTTAATCAATAATTTTAGAAACTGAATATTAAAACCTATATATGTGGTATAATATATATTAATTGTATACCTCGGCCAGCGAATTTGAATACTTAAAAAATTAAGAAATAATGTTGGTATTCTTTTTCTTTTAGTTATAACCAAGTCTTGGCTTTAATAAATTATTTAAAATAAAATTTATTAAAATTTTATAGTTCCTCACTCTGGGCGCATAATATCGACTGATCATCATTGCATAAAATATTTTATTTTTTTTTAATTTTATTTTTATTTTGTTTTAATCTTGATTTTTTTAATTCTGAAATCTCGAGAAAAAATTGGATACTCTTAAGAAAATTCTTTGGGATACCAAAAAAAAAAAAAAGTTTATTTTAAAACGATTTATGGTCCTCAAGATTTAGATAACCATGTGATAAGAACGATTCATTTATATTTACTTGAGAAATGAAAATAACATTTTTTAATTAAAAAATAAATCTTGCGCCTTTGATTTGGTATTTTTGAAAGAGAGAGGGGCCCAAAAAAATATCAATTTTTATTTTATTTATCACTTAAAAAATTTTAAAATCAAATTTATTTTAAGATTTATAAAAAAAAGAATTTTAGATGAAAGTTATATTTAATAAAAAAAGAATAATCTATCAAATATGTACATTTTGATAATGACGACTTATTATCATTTTAATTAATTTATTTAGGTTTTTTATGCAATTTTAATCAATAATAAAATAAATCAAAATCATTCACTAATAATATATTTTAAATTTAAATGTAAATATTAGTTAATTTATTTTTTATAAAATCAAAAAGCATTGGAACGCCATTATGCTTAAACAAAACGTCTGTCTGTCTACAACGAGTAATCTACATCTTTGTTTAATAAAAAATTTTGTTTTTCTTTACTCGAGGGTTAATCGTCTCCTGGCCTTTGCGAAAAAAATTATAAAATTCTCAAGAAGACTTTTTTATATTTTAATTCAAATTTTATTAATGGCTCAAAAATCAGACATTCACTCACTAGTCGATTTCAGGAATGTATTTGGAGCCAATAATAAAATTTGAATTGGCCACATCGGGCTACAAAGACCAACAAATATTTACAAAGATGAACGTTTCTTCTGAAATTTGGCCCTGCTCCTGAAAAGTGCATCGCCTCACGGAAAATTCGATTAAAATGCACCGAATGGGATTAATATTCGTATAATTGAACGTCAATCTAAGCTGTCAATGAATGGATTAAGACTTTGTTGCTTTCAATTCACTTCTGGTTAATTTTAAATTTTATCAATTGCATTTGTTTCTTAGTATATAGATTCTTTTAAATTCAAAATTTAAGCCAACTAAACTTTATACGGGTCCAGTTCCTGGGGGGCTCCTAGACACTTCTATTTTTCTTAATTGTATTGCCAAATTAATAAACATTATCGGCCGTGCAATTCTAGATACGAAACGAGCATATGTAGATTACGCCTATTTGTAGACAATGTGCCTGGCACAAAAAATTTTATAAATAAGCACCATCGTAATTTATTAAAACTGTGATATTTTTCGTTAAAGATAATATAATATTCATGGGTGGCGGCGATTTATGATATTTTCTTAAATTAACTAAAAACGAAGGTCGACCATACATCCCGTTGTGAACGGGAGATTCTCCTTTTGAAGCAATGTGTCCCGTTATCCCAAGGGAAGTCTCTCATCTTCGAAATTTTGCCCGCCTGCGTCCCTATTTTTAGCTCTGTACAAAAATTAATTTCGTCAACCGAGAAGTTTTAATAAAAATAAATGGTTTTAATTTTTTATTTTCTTTTAATTGTATGAAAAAAGTTTTTGTTTTTTAATATTTTTAAAAAATGTCGTTTTTTTATTTAAAAATTCATTTTAATTATTTAATTATTTAATTTTGCGAAATCGAATAATTTTGGATTTAGATATGAACAATGAAGAGGGGGGGGGGGGGGAGTATTTTTTTCACTATAAACAAAAAATTTTTTGCGCTTTTCAAAATGTCCTGTTATCCATCAATATATTTATATAGAGTAAGGTGGGGCAAAAGTCCGCAGTTTTTCTTTGGGAATTTTTTTTTGACCTTCCTATGAAAGATACAATAAAAATAGGAACATCCCCTGAAAGCCTGGTTAATTGGCTATCTTACATAATTTTTTTGGTTTCCAATTCGGTAGCATAAGAGTAGGAGAGGTATTTAAACAAAAATTTTCATTTGCGGACTTTTGCCCCATCGAGGGGGTAAAAGTCCGCACTAGCGGAGCAAAAGTCCTTAGGTGCAAACAATTGCCCCTGCAGCGAACAAACTCTCGAACCAGGGTATAAAAAAGACTTAATAAGAAATACATTAGGTATAGGTATGTTTTATGTATTCATTTTATTTATTAGAAATACACAATAGGCCTTATAACAATTAGTCCCCAGTAAGATTGAAGTTCATAATCTGCATAAACATTTCGGGTCGTGGTCGTTTCCCTAGGCTCATTAATCCGAGAAACTACTAGGTAGGGGTATTAGAAACCCAGAAAATACTAGGTAGGGGTATTAAAAACTCGAATACCATTGGGTGACATTGTTCCATTGGAGATCCATTGGGCCTTTTGCCCCGTCGAGGCCGCGGACTTTTGCCCCATTTAGCTATTTTCATCGAAGTGTTATAAAAGATTTTTATTGTTAACTGTAGAGAAGAAAAAGGTTTAAAAATATTTATTTAGGGATATCAGCTTGCAATCACAGACATTAGATAGTTAGAAAAGTGCATGCTGGTACATGTTGCAACCATGAGAATTTCCATAAATATTAGATGGAAGGTGACAAAAACATAAATTTGCTCATTGTTAACAATCGGCTTCAAACACGTTATTGAATTTCGAATCATCATCTGTTCTTGTTGTTACCAACCTAACAAAGTTGTTTAGAACAACGCCAAGTCTAACGGGGATTTTAAAATGAGGATTCGGACTTTTGCCCCGCGCGGACTTTTGCCCCACCTTACTCTATATATATATTCAAAAATAACAAAAAAAATCCTTTCTAGTTCTCTCTCGCTTCCTGGGCTCTGGTATTGAGAACAATTAAGAATATTATTCAATGTTATTGAAATTATTAAAAAGCTCTTGTATATATTATAGAACTAGGATGACGTCATCCAGGAATCGCCGCCTATCTGATTAGTAGAGACCGGATTTTAAGCAAAATGCTTATTGCTCAATTTTATAAGCAACCATTAGATATTTAATTTCTATACGAATTAGGAAAAACTAAGTGCATTGAGATTGCATTTTTTATGCTTTTTTTGCTTTTTTTGAGTTTTCATGCTTTTTTTTCCCTTTCGTGCTTATTTGAACTTATTTTACGGATATTTGTAATTTTTTTTTTTTTTATTAAAAAACTTTTTTCCCATTCACACACGCATACACCAGGGACGTTTATAAGGGGGGGGGGGGGGAGCGCCCCTCCCCCAAAAATTTTCCAAAAACCCCGCAGGGTGAAAAAATTTGGTTCCGCAAAAAAAAATTTTTTCGCAGGGTGGGGCGGAATAAATTTAGTTTCTTAAAAAAAAAAAATTTGTATACGCCATTGGTATGAGTAAAAATTGCTTATGAGATGCTTTTTTTCAACTTATATGCTTATTTAACAACTTTTTATTCAAGTTTTTTATGCTTTTTTAAGCACTTTTTTTCCATTTTTTATGCTTTTTTGTCCGGTCTCTACTGATTAGCGTTCTAACCAATCAAAAGAATTTAAAAAAATTTTTTTAACGGTCCACTAAATTTTTACTCGCCCCTGAAAATTTTTTTCTTAATTTTTAAAAATGTATCAAATAATATATTATAATTTAAAATCCTTGATCGGGCTCTGGCCTCCGGAATTCGAATCCGGGATCTTAATACTAAGTAAAATCAAATGTTTGAATAATAAAAATTAGATTTTATTCCGATGTTGATTGTATTTAATGCGAGGCACTTAGGAATGGATCCCTTTTTTATATTTGATGAAAAGGATGAATTTCCACTTTCTTAGTCTAAGGGGATAAATGAATCTAAATCTTGGCACATTTAGACCGATTTCGTCTTATAACGACATCATCAGGCCAGCGTTCTATTATTTGATTAAGTAAAATATAATAAAATATGCACGAGTGGCACAATATTGAATTAGATAAAGCCACTAAAGTGTGTGAGAAGCGAACCAGATTCTCCGTCATGTCGTCTTGTTCACTTCTCGCACGCATTCATGCATATTTTATTATTACTTGCTGTAATCGAACGCTGCCCTGATGATGTGGCTTTAAGTCGAAATTTCCAAAAGAATAATTAATATTTTATTGTTATTAATCTAGCAACAGATAGGTGTGAATGAATATTAAAAATTTTTAATATTTTAATTTTTTTTAACTTTCGCTTCTTCCACTTTTTTATTTTATTTATATTCTTTTTTGAATCATGAATAATATGAATTATCAAATTGGAGAGAAAATAGAAAACTTTTATTTCGAGTTACCCGACGTCCTTTTATTTGGCAGATATTTCGACATAACTTGCAACATGTTCAGTGCCCTGAGAACTTCGCCCAAAAATTAAAAATGTTGCAAAGGTCATAAGTTTAATATTAGTAGGTGCCTTAGACAAGTTGCTGAACGCTTGGAGTTTTGTCGACACCTTTGCAACATTTTTAATTTTTGGTCAAAGCCCACCCTCATATCCTCACGGCTCGGAAAATGTTGGCCATCGTGCTTCGAAAAGTATCTGCCAAATAAAAGGACGTCAAGTCGAGTGATTGTAACTGCTGGCTTTACACATAAATTGTTCAAGTTACGATTTCTCTCAGGAAATGTAGGAGGAAATCAAAAATTATTGTCTGTCTAAATTAGTATTTTATTTATATTATGATTTGAAAATTCCTTTTTCTTTCAATCAAATCAGTGGCGTATCTATCAAACAATTGAATCATGCAAAAAAAAAACAGGGATTAAAAAAATGTAGCCTATGCTCATTAGTATAAAATTGTAGAGTGAAATACAATAAATTAAATGTATTTATTCCAAAAGGTTCATAAACTAATCGGAGTACAATGTGAAAATAAGGACTTTTTTGCGTCTAACTGTACTTGGAATTGTTTATGGAACTTGATGGAATAGGGCATAAAGTGATTATTTTAGACAATAATTGAACCAACGCATGCGGAGAATTTGCATTCAGCTCTTGCATGCGATGGCTTGAAGGTGAGTTCAATTACTTGTATAAAGTAAACACAATTACAAGTAAAAAAAAATTAGAGAACCGAGGCCAAGAAAACCAAGACTTGTAAAATTTGTTTCTTTTTGGTGATTAGTTTATTAAATGATTACTTACTACCAATGAATAATTAAAAACAAAAATTTTTTTTATAAATCTATAAAATGAATTCTATCAATCAGAACGGAAAACCCCCAAATAAAACCTTAAGGCTGGCGCCACACTAGACGGAATCCAACGGAACTTTCCGTGATGGAAGTTTCCGCTGCACAAGCTTACATTCAAAACACACAGCCAGCGACAGACTTGACGGAAATTCCAAAACTGAAAATTGAATGTAAGCATGTTCAGCTAAAATACCTTCACCGAAACTTCCGATGAATTCCGTCTAGTGTGGCGCCAGCATATTATAAACATATATACTTATTTTTATTAGATATATAATTCTCGTATCTAGTTTGTCAATATTGTATTATTAATTATATTTATAGTTTTACATTTTTTTATGTTATTATATTATTCTTCTTTAGTATGTAATTATTATAATATTCAAGGGATTTATTTTATGGGGGATATTTTTATAATAATAGTCGCCGGCTATTTAGACTGAGAAAATAAAAATGTTTCTAAGGGGGGTTTCTACCCCCAAGCTCCCCTTAAATACGCAAGCCTCTGTAATCAAGTCATACTTAAGCCTTAAATGACGATCAACAATTCTCAACATCATCGATCATCTAGGAGAAAACAAAACGAAGGAAAAACAATCATAAAAATGGAAAAAACAAACTTGTCCAAAAACTGTTTAGTAACAGACTCACAAATTGTTGTTCTAGACCAACTATTACTTAAAATTTTCGTAAAAATTGATATGTGAATATAAAAATAATTTTTAGACTTGTACACTTATTATTGTAAATAAATGCACATACATTTTGTACAACTTATTATAGTTATTTTATTAAAATGTCAGGGAAATAACCTGAAATTGTTTATTTTATTAAGCAAATATCCCTTTACTATGAATTTAGACATTAGTTTTTGATTAAAACTGCAAAAATCCTCTAATCCATGTCCATAATAGTCAATGGCGTAGCTAACCCCCCAGGAGAGGGAGGCAAAAGCTCCAGTAAGTGCGCTCTTAATTTGTATATACCGGGTATAGATAATCTTTTCTGTAATAAGAATTTCCCAAAAAATTGAATATAAAAAACATTTCTTTGTGAACTTACTAAAAAGTCCATTTATCATTTTTACTTTACTAAAATTATGAAATTTTGTATTTATTTGCGATTCTATATTGTGTATAAAATGTCCAAATATGAGATTAAAATTTTGAAAAATAACCATAGTTTATTTGAAGCAATCAACATTTAAAATGCAAGTTTGAAACTAAGGTGCTATCGGAAACTAAATATATCTCGACACAAAAAATCTGGTGTGACCAGCACGGTGCACAACTTTCTCTTACCGAAAGTAAATGCGCCAGTCACACCAGAATTTTATGTATATTTTAAAATATTTTAATTAGAATAAGATAAATTAAAAATAAATCTTTGGGGAGGGCAGAGTGAATTCCCCCCCCCCCCGTAAATGACATCACTGTCGACAAATTGAACACTTGAAAAGATTACGATAGAACAAGCTAAACAATTAAAGATGTTAAGAATGAAAGATATTTGAAATTCTTTAAGGTATTAAAATGAGAAGTGAATCGGCCCTCAGGGAGCGGTACACAAGAGCGGCAATTATTTATCGCAAAGTACGATTTTCTCTTTTTATAAATTTACAGATAAACCACACTTATTTCGAAAATATAATTTATTTATTATTTTATATTGACTTATCATTTATTCTAAAAATAAAAAAATCCCTATTTAAAATTATATTTACAAGGAGAGAGGATGCATCTAATAACAAGAGGTAAAAAGGCAACGCTTGCCCCCCCCCCCCCATCTGGAAAAGTCAACTATTTGTTCATCTTATATAGAAAAAAATGATAAACATTTTAAATAATAAAAATTATTTTTATAAATTAAAAATGAAATAATCCCGATTTGATAAAAATGAAATAATTTGTCTCTCTAATTTTCTCATAAAATCATAATAAAAAATTTGGAAAGATGGAAGTATTTTTTTGGGAAATTTTATGCTCTTTGAGGCGGAATGTCTCTTTTAAAATCAAATATTTCTATTCAAATGAATACCTAATCGTTTCGAACGCGTGTATTTAATATATTCTTTCTTAGAGAAAAAATTCATTTTTGGGGAGGGGGGATCCAGGCGGTCGTCCCCCCTCCCTCCCCAGTGGACCCGCGCCCGCCTGTAACGTCTTCACTCCACTTAGACTAATTAACATACCTGGGGTGCTTTCGTAAATTAACTCTGCTAGAGTAAAAATTTACTCAAAGTGTTCATTAATTCTCCTGTAACCGGAAACTGGGTTTAAGTAGGCGTTCGAAAAGTCGAGTCGAGCCGACTTGGACCCAATATTATAGGAAAAGCTTGACATTATCCCAATATACACTGATATTAAATAATTTCTTTTCTCTTACAAACAAATCTCTCCCTCTCTTTGGAAAGATAGTCGGATCTGCTATTGGACCTTTGGCTACAGTCGTTTCGAATCATTTTTTTTTCAAACACAATTTTTTTAGAAATATAAATATTTTCATTAACTTGTTGATTTTCTAATTATATTTTCATAAAAAAAAAGTTTTAAAAATGCAGCCACAATGTATTTTCATTTGGTCTCTTATTGGCAATAGTTTTGGTGTAGTGGAAGGGGTGTCGATTCTTCTGGGTCTTTTGCATACGACACTTGACATCATAGGCTACACTTGCACACGATAAGCAGCGTTTTTGGTCTACTGGCCATAACTGTTATTCCTGATCTTTCCTCTTATTTCGGATTCCAGGATTAGACGTCGGGTGACTCTTATTTTTGATCACGGTGTCATTTCTTAGGGCTATATAGAGTGTTTTGTTGACGGAGAACTTGTATTTGCTCTAAATTATATTAAGTTATTTTCTGAATCACAACCAATGACTATAGAGATGTTTGTTTCAAAGAATTCTGATGGTCGCCATAAGGAAAAATGAATAGAAATTTTGGGTCAAGTAGGATATCTCTGAATAAATGAATGGAGATAGGAGATCGGAGGGAATTCTTGTAGATAAAATTTGTGCCCCTTACGGGCTGCAACCTGGCCCTAATCTCCAGATCCTACCATGCCCAAATAATTATGAATTCCTTTCCCCTCTTGGCTGAAAAGCGGTTATGTAGTGTTATGTGAGAGTAGAGCGGCGGTGCGGCTGCGAGAACTGGCCTCAGGCTGAATGTCGTTGCCCTTTTCCGTCTGCCTCTCCCACTATGTTCGTCTCTCCAATCCACCTGCCAAGCAACGGATCCAACAAGTTGGATTGCTCTTAGGCCACGCAGTCGGTTCGCGGCGGTGCTCTCTATCGCTTGTCCTCTTCTGCTGTTTGTTCGTGAAATTTGTGATCCACGAGGATCATTTCAATGGAGACTCCTGGAAATGGAGTGTCTTTTTCTAAGTGCTGACCTAATCCATTGCATACTTTTACCAGCCCTTGTGCTTTTAGAATAATGGTGGTGAAACGTCTTCTGGCAGTTTGGTGATGCGTTTTGTGTGTGGTTGACTTAAGGCCTCGTGATGTGGCCCCGGCTGGTCCAAGGTCCAGCCCTTTTGGCTGCTCCTGCTGATAAATAATTTGAGCGCAGGTAAGCCGAATATCGATGCCACGTGCTTGACATGAATACACCCGGAGATTTCAACGCCTTAGTATTACTTATTACTTATTATTTACGATAAACAACACTCAATCGCTTAGTAGCTGAACTAGAATAAATATCGAATAGAACAAGTGATAAGCAAACCTGTAATTCGTCACCATGCCATTTCTGCAGTAATTTTAAAAACATCCACCTTGAAATTGAATCAACAAACACAAATTTTAAACTGTGCGTAAAATGTCATTAATCATCATGGAAATTTTTGACCATATGTCGCCTTTTAAAATATAACAAAAAAATTTTAATAGCGGATATTAAATGGGAATAATAATAGGTTGAACTTTTTTAAGAGGTTGATGTGATATTAGTTTGGACATGTCGACTTTCGATCTTGAGACATCTAGGGCAAATTCTTAATCAATGAGACCAAAACAATCAGAATTGTTTCATTTATTTATGAATGATTAATAAATTGTCAGCTTAGTTCTTTTTTCTTACTTGGTATTTTTTATTAATACCTTAACTTTTCCCTATCTCACTGGCACCATCCAATTTATTAGAAATGGATAAATGATTATTAGTTTTTTAATAATAATTTTAAATGATAAAATGAAAAATATCTTTCTGTACTTTCTGTTTTTTTATTGATAAATCCTGATATAGTCATTAATTTAATAAATATTTAGTAATTAATAAACAATTACAACAAGTTTTTTTTTTTTTTACAAAAATTACAAGTTCAAATCTCTTTTTAAACCAATTACATATTATATGTATAAATAATAACTTAATTTTTTACTAAATAATCAATAATCAAGGTTGGATATGAGAGGACTTGGGGAGGGCCCACAAATTATGGTGAAGTGTGGTCCTAATTAGCAATTGACGGACTAGGCCACGGAGAGAAATAAAATCCTTCCTTTGAATTATGGATGGATGTGTGATTAAGACCGCACGACCAAAGTGAAAACTTCAATGAAGATTGTAATATATTATTATATTATAGATGTTATTTCTTATTATTTGAAACACATAATAAATATTATTATACATAAAATGATTTATTTTGTTTTCTAATTAGATCTACACCGTGTGCACTTATAACTATAACTAAGCATCAATTATCTGTTGAATTTTGCTGTTGATTTAGTAAATCTCTTATTCAATGTTATCATAATATTAATACAATAAAGAAACAATGGCTTGTGATAAGTAAAATCCGAGAAAACTAACAAGTGTCTGTTTGTGGCTCCCTCGGCTCAATTCGGCTCTGTCGAGTTCGCCCGATGAGTTGCGCCCTGGTGCGTCACGGATCACACTCATTCACTGTCCTTCGAAAAGGGTGTCCATGCCGAAGAGCTTTTCACTTACCTACAAAAAATCCGACAAATTTATTATATTATATACATCTGAGGCCATTTAGAGCCCGGCTCTGGTTGCCGGTTTTCAAACAAAGAATAAAGCACAAGTTGGCCTGCTCTCAACAAGGGCGGATCCAGAGGTGTTTCTCGGAGGGGGGGGGGGGGGGGGGTAATCTGGTGTGACTGGTCGCACAGCACACAATTTTTTCCTTAATTTCGGTAATTTAAAGGCGCATTCTGTACTTGTTTACTAGAATATAAATACAAATCAAATTTTTAAGTATTAATTTTTAAAATTTTACATTAAAAATAAATTTTTTTTCGAAAAAAAGTATTTTTCATAATCTCGGGGGGGGGGGGGGAATTACCCCTTCTACCCCCCTCTTGGCTCTCAACAAAAATGTCTATTCATTCGCAAGAAAGAGAAATCTAGGATATTATTGATATCGATTGATTTGAATTTTGAATTTCAAAGGTGGTCTAAATTTTCAAAAAATCATTAAAATTTATTAATTAAGTTAATTACTTTCTCGAATACGAAATAGAGAAAGTATTGTAATCTTCAAAAAATCCGATCTCTCGATTTAGATGAATTTCGACCTTTCAGACCTTCCTGAGTTCAAAAAAAAATTCTGAAATTATGGTGCCTGGTTAAGATTATTACTTTTTTAAAAACACAAGCAGCCAGATCGATTGAATTTGGTATATATACTTCTTAAACTAAAATTGTAGATCTGTATCAACTTTTGGAGTAAATACGTCAACCGGAAGTAGTACTTTACCTAAGAAGTGTTACAAATTTCAAAGTTTTTGAAATATTTCTTAAAGTACTACTTCTGGTTGACGAAAGTTGATACAGATCTACAATTTAAGTGTAAGATAACCGCACCGCGCGTTTGTAGAGTACACGAAAAAGTCAGGGGAAGTGATTTCCGAATTTTTTTATTTTCCCCTTAAAACAAATAGGCAGAGAGGCAGAAAAGAGTTTTTCACCTTTGAAACATGGAATATGAGATGAGGACGCTCTCATCTCATCTTCCTTAAAGTGTATGCAAGTCATGTTTATTTATTTTACTTTTTTTAGGTTATTTTGAGGTTATGTTGATATAAACAAATGTTTTTTCTATTAATTATATTTAAAAAAAGGAAACAATTCAAAGAGATAAATTAAATGTTAAAGCGTTTCTCTATATTTATTATTTATCTTGATCACCTTTTTACTTTTTTTTTAATAAATTCCGTTCCACTCAATATATTGATATAAAATGTCTTAATTATTACCGATGAGTTTCAAAGGATTTGGTCCAAGGGGGAACTGAGAAAATCGTGGTACTCGATAAATATTACCGCTCCCTGACCGATTCGAAAACCATCTTGCGATCACCTAGCAATATAAATTTGCCAGGGTAAATACATCCTAATCCGATGAGTGGTTTCAGAGATATAAACAAAATAAAAATCTACCAACACACACTATGAGTTGATATTTGTTTATATTTAAATACATTAACTTGTTTGCCCACCATTAAGCTTAAGAGTAGCTACGCTTCCTCATTATACGTTTAAATTTACAATCTTCCTCAAATAACAAAAAATTGTTATTTGTTTATATATCATTGATTAACAATATAAATAATAATTGGCCCCCTGCGACACACCGGAAGTGACCTTCATTTCCACAATTCTTATATTTTACATGCACGCATGAATGAATCTGCAACGGAGGTTCTACAAATAATTTTAAAGGAGGGTTTTGCAGCTAGTGCTGCGCCACGTCCATTTACTAACGCTTCTAAAATACCTTGGCTCAAGAGCAGCGAGTTAGTCAATGTTGACATGGCACAAACAAAACCATGTCGCTCATCAATAATAAATGAACTAATGTAAGATCTAATCTTCTCCGTCACAATGGCCTCAAAAATTTTTGGGACAACATTCAATATGGAAACAGGCCTACAATTGTTGAAGTGAAACTTCTTTATGCACGGTAGAGCAAGTTCGATTCATGCCCCTCAAGTGGTGATTAGAAGCATGTGAAATCAACGAATCTGATTAATTTATTAGAGAATAACAAATCCAAGCATTTGTCCATAGAGTTAATTATTTTTTATACTGGCTTAAACCCGACAACCCAAAAAAATCAGCTATCATTATTGTATTAATGAATATAATTAGGTTTAAGAAGCAAGGTCATGCTTACTACGATTAACATTGACCATGTCTAACTAAAATATAATAAACGAGTCCCAAGAAAAAACAAACTCGGAACATTTTCTTTTCACTGCCTCTGTCCTGAAGATGAATGGCGTTTAGCTCTCGAAGCGTCGACAGAGGCAAATAAATATCAAATAATTTGTCTATTTTCCTTGAGCCTCTCAATTTATTTTACGGCCTTATTCTTTAAATATCTAAAATATAATTTACATTTTTTTCTATGCCCTAGATAACAAAAGGCATGCAGACAGGGCCCGTTTCGCAATACGAGCATTTGTAACAAATTCTAGAGTTTTTAGAGGCCCCAAGCGAAAAAATATATAATTTTTTTTTTTATTTAATATTCTATGCAAAATAAAATAAAAACAATCGGCTAAAATAATTTAATTTAAAAAATTATCTTTGCACAATCTTTTCTTATAAATAAATAAAATAAAATAAAATCTCTATATAATAAGATCTTTTTAATAAATATATAATCATTTATCCCAAACATTTTATAGAATTGAGAGTCATTTATTTTTGGGATTCCCTTGCATTTGCTTAGGTAAATATATATACACATATACCCTGATATAATATTTTTAAATATAGGGAGGGGCCCAAACTAGCTGGCATTGCTATGCAGGTTTTATAAATCGGGGGCCTCCACAGGCGAGCTTTGCGTCTAGTTATTATTAATTTCGTATGTTCGAAGTAGCGGCTGTGAGATATATAGACGGATAATTAAAAATTTTTACGATTGTTACACTGCTTAGTATCATATAGTATATCAATGAGTTGGGAATATACATTTGTAATATTTTGATGACGAAACAACAATGTATATGCCTAATGCTAACACTGACAAGAAAGGCATGTAAATAAAAAATAATTAATAATAACCAAACGGAAAGCTCGGTTGCGGCGGACTCGCGGCTCCGCCTTCGATTTATAAAACCTGCAAAGCAATGGAGCCTGCCTGCCTGTCTGTCTGTCTGCATTTCACGATCTGCATGCTCTCTGTTACCCAGGAAAGACTCGATATATTATATAAAATTTACATTTTACAAAGAACATGAGGGAAACAAATTGAGAGAAAAGACAGATAGATACACCTCTATCGACGTTTCGAGAACTAAATGCAACCATCTTCAGAACGAGACAGAAAAAAATAGTCTTTCCTCTGCAGATTTGCTTTTTTTTAGGAATCATATTCAACTTCTTTTGCATCCCTTACTTAAATTTTAAAACAAATTAACAATAGCCAAATGCTCACAGATATCCAGTATTTATTACCAACCCTTGTGGTCCTTACTTTAATTTGACCTCCTTTTCTCCAGTCTATTTATTTTATTCTTTATTACACTTTTATTTTCAGTTTCTCTCATTACATTTATTTCCATTTCTGTTTAACAATTTCTTTTTTTTTGTTTTATTTTATTTTTTTTTTTTTTGGAATGGGTGCATAACGTCCTAAGACCAGTGGTCACATCCAGCCAGGAGAAATACAGTTAAAAAAAAATAATTAAATAAAGGAGAAGCATAAAAGGGGAACTCAACTGCGGGAACTGAGAAGATGCCTGTTGAGATTAGACTTGAAAGTCTGAAGATTGTAAGTTTTGGGGAAGATAGACGCAGGGAGCTTGTTCCAATCACGGGAGGTCATGGGGACAAAGGAAGATTGGGATTGACTAGTTCTGTTAGTCGTGATCTGAACAGCATAGGAATACTGGGACGATGCCTCCCTTGGGTTCCGTGTAAGTTGCATTGGGTGAGATAATTGATTTTAATTCGGCTAAGCATTGACCATGATAGTACCTATAGAAGAGAGAGAGTGAATTTGGTTTGAATAGTATTGACACATTCTGTGAGGTGGTCGAAAAAGTAAGTATGCTTGCTAGCGTTGGGAGAACGATAGATAGAGCATAGGAAATGATTCGATGATTTGGCTGAGATTTTGAGCCATAGTATATCAAAAACTTCCGTCTCGAGTTCTTGCATTCTCCTACAAGAGACATCTGATCTTACATAGGCGCAGATGCCTCCCTTAAAGCGAAACTTATCAAGGACATAGTAGTTAGGGTAATTAAGGCGAGGAGCCCCTGAGTTGGTTACTTGGGTGAGGGATTGGAAAGGTTGTTGGGTTAGCTAGGTGGATTTTGGGTTAAGGAAGAAGAAAAGGCGAAAGAGAATGAAAAGAAGAGAAAGAAGAGAGCCGGAATTCCTGGCTAGGGCATGTATCCTCGCTATGACTACCAGAAACATGGATCAAAGGTAATAGGCACCAATTCACCATTCTTAAAGTGCTCATTAACCAAGTGGTGGTGTTTCATCCGGGCGATTTGCATCTACCACCTAGAGCTCCCGTGGGAAGGATTGCTCTTAGCCCTTAAGCCGAAAATTCCAGCCATAAAGCAGGGAATTACAGCCCGCTACCTTTAAAATGAAACATAAGCTCTAACAGAGAAATAACATTGAAAATATATTTGCATTTAAACTGTTAAAACTGACTGTATTCATAAAAGTATCTAAAAAGCTATAATATGTATGTTAATATTAATTCACCATCCATAACAAATAATTAATTATCTGTCACTTCCCTAGCTTGATTTTCACAATTCTGCCAGTAGTCACTCTTCTGGTGCTAATAAAAGTCAAGAAAATTAAAATATCTTCTGGCCTTTATCATTACAGATACGAAAATAATGTCAACTAAGGAAATCATGAATATTAAATTGAACAGAGTATTTTTTACAAAATAGTTTTTTCCCAAAGGATATCACAGGATGTCGAACGCTACTCGAAGATTGAGGTGAGTGTAATGTTAATAAAAAATTAAAATATTTTTTATTATCAATTATTTTTATTTCTAGATATTTATCGGCCAACCAGTGTACATTATTGGTTTCAATCCTTAAAATGGACCATCTTCCAAACAATAATGTACACTGGTTGGCCGATAAATATCTAGAAATAAAAAATAATTGATAATAAAAAATATTTTAATTTTTTATTAACATTACACTCACCTCAATCTTCGAGTACCGTTCGACATCCTGTGTATCCTTTGGGAAAAAACTATTTTGTAAATGTCTTCGCGCAAGAATCCTCAGTGCAGAGTATTTTTTGTTTCTGGACACAAAAAATCCAAATAGCGTAGAATCCATATATGGTATTTTACTTTGATCTCAAAACCCTCAAGATGCTTTAAGATTAACACTCGACGATGCTGGATACATCTTCATTCGACGATTGCCTCGTCTTCAAATTTACGGCAGATAACAGCTGTCGGGCACCAGAATGTCAGCTGTTTTTACTGCGAACACGACTACAGAAATTTGTAGTCAACAAAAATAATTAGGGAATCACAAAAATTTTTAAAAATTTCATTCTTTATGGAAGGATGGCAAAATAATTTCGGATTCTTGGTCTAAATCTAGATCAATTAAAGTCTGAAACCCGATGTTTTCTTTCTTTCTTAAACTAATAGGTGAATCAATCCATGGCAAATCGTCCAAGAGACACCTTCCATCTGAGATTTTGACAAAAGGGTTTTGTATTTATTCTTTTCATTGATTATTATAAATTTTTACATCTATATATCTTATATATTTTCCAAATAAAAAAATGTTAAGGCTAATTCAAGCGGGTAAGCCAATTTCTCGATTTTTGCAAAAAATTCATAATTGCTTAATTATCAAATGAAATTTTTTCTTTTTCTTTTTACCCCATTGATTATTAATTTAATCTCTTGGATACTATAAAAAAATATTTTAAATTCTGTTTTAGATTTAAATTTTCTTTTTAATAGAAGTAAATTTTAATTTTTTTTTAATCATTATTTACGAATACATTTACATTAATTACTTATTAACCCCAAAATGAGAATCTTGCTGAAAAGTCTTTAATACTAAAAAAAATATATTAAGATATTGAAATAAAAAAAAGATAAATATATATTTTTTACCTCTTATTTCCTCATTTTCTAAATTTATTTTTAATTAAATTGCCATCTAATCATAGATAAATTATATAATACAAGGTTAAGTTTCAAAATGATTTTATTTTAGCTTATGCCTCTTTCGTCATCTTCAAAACTATGACACGTATTAACGTCGAAGCTAAACTAAAATCCTTTTAAAACTTAACCTTGTGTTATATATTTAATTTATAATTAGATGGTAATTTAATTAAATTTAAGAATGTTTCAACTAGTGCCAACTGTGAATTATATTATATTAAATTTATTTGTTTTTGTTTCGTGGTCAAAATAAATTAAAAAGGGATACTATATTTATTAAATTCCTGAAAATTTTAGACAACTTGTTTAGGTATAGGTCAATATGTAAATTTACAGTAGACCTATATATTAATATACTTACCTCAAATAAAATTAAAATGATTAAAACTTTATTAGTTTTTTTGTTTAAAAGTGGTGGGGGGGGGGGGGTAATTCTCTGAGTCTCTCCCCACCCCCTGGCTGGCTGTAAATAAATTCCCAACTCGATGACCTTTTTCATTCCTTATCGATCACGATGGCTTGATAAAAGGGAGTTCAGGGTTTTGGCAAAAAAGCAAATTTCTGCCCTTTTTCCTAAAAAATAAATAAAGTATTCAATTAATTATAGTGACTACAATTGAATTAATCTTAAATGGATTCGGCTGTTAGAACCGTGATAATCTCTCTGCTTGAGGGGGGCGGGGGGCGGGGGGTGGGGGGGGGGAGATTCTTTCGCTTTTTATTGACTATTTAAGAACAATGTTTAGAAAATAATATTTAGCAAATGTTTATTTTGATCCTTCTCACGATTTAATTGAAGAATAAGATAAGTTAAGATGTGAGAATTTTTATTATACTTATTTTGGGAGCAAAAAATTTCCACGTGTTATAGCTGAAAGATTCGAAAACGAAAGTCAATTTTTTTCCCTTCAAGTAACTAAATCATTTTTTTCCTAGAGATCAACACTGTCGATTTTCAATTTTTTGTTCTCTTGAACCACCGTCCGAGTTGATCACTGCCCGTCTCTTTCTCCTCACGCCAAATCCTTCCAGGCACCTTCCTCGAGAGAGAAGCTCTTTTGTCATAATTTTTTTGGTCGACCCTATTTAAAAAGTTAGCTGGAAACGAAGGAATTAAACTCATATTACGCCTATAAAAAATTGAAATGTGTTACTTTACTATTATTCAGGAGTATATTATGTACATATATTAGATTTTTGTACTCACTGAAATCCCACCAGATATAACAAGCTTGAATTTTTCAAAAAATATAAAAATTTCAATTTTCAAAAAATTCGTAAAAATGCCCATTTCAATGTCTCTACAAAAGCGGACTTCGAATTCTCACCTCTTCATTGGAAATTTAAGTTGTAAAACAAATTGCAAGCCATTTTATTAAAACTTATTAGAGTTACGGATAAATTAAGGCTTCTAATGTAAAAGGCTTTGAACTCGCAATAAATAGAGGCAAACGGAAAAAATTTTTAAAAATTAACAATTACCATATAGGCTTAAATATTAAAAAGTAAAATGAATAAAACTAACAAACAAAAAACAGTTTTTTTTTTTTTTCAATACATCCTGGTCAAAATTCAGGCGATTCTTATAAAAGTTTCCTATCACGTCAGGTTCAGAAAATATGGAGCAATTTAGTATTTTAAATAAACATGATCTCATACAAAGTTGCACATGGTTTCTACCGTTGCCTTTTAAAAGTTAGAGGATTTCTCTTAGGGACATTTCCTAGGCAACGAGAGCTGGGACTGGCGGTCTTTCTGTTCTTTACATGTCTGTCCCTTCCTTCTATATTTTCAATAGGCGTCAGACCCTGCGACGGGCCGGCCTGTTCTATTTCTTCCGGCCGCAAAAAACCCATTCTGTCCATTCCGCACTGCGGGAATAAGACTAAGAAAGAAGAAGAGTGTAAAACTGATAGTAGGTCTAAAATCCAAAATTGCCTTACGTAATATTCGAATGGTCCAAATAAATTACTCTATTATTAATTGTTAAGTTTTTGTAACTGTTCCCTATTCAAAGAAAAGTTCTTCTCAACTAAGATTAGAACAATTTTGTTTATAGGTATATTTTCGATAAAGATAAAACTTTAGGATAGAGGTCGGCAACCTTTTTTAGCAGCCCAACATATTTCTAGAACCAGCCACCGAACTCCCGATTGAGAGGCAATTCGTCTCTAGTAGTCGAAAATTTTGATTCTCATCAATTTGTCCAGAGTAGTGAAGATTTCCATTTTACATAAATTGTACAATTATTAAAATGAGTTACTTAAATATCAGAGGCGTATCTCTTTTGGAGGCCCGACTTTTTGGCAAGTAAAAAAAAAAGCAAAAAGGCGTAAGACAACATTCACAGACATATTAAGCTGAAAACGTATTGTAGTATTTATTACCTTTAATATTTTAATATTTAATTTATGAATATATTAACGTGTTTACATATTTAAAACCCGATCAAAATCCAGCCCCGCGAACTTTCGCTTTGACAAACTCATCGATTATTTCTCTTTAGTTAGTTGAACTAAATTTAAAATGTCCTGTAATGTTTAATAAAGATTTTGGATTTGTATTGATACTCAAAATCTGGGAAGGAGGGGGAGGGGTAAAAATTACATTCATATTTTATGAACTTTTGTTGTCAAAATTGTTGCACATATGTTAAGTTATAAAAGGTTAAAAAAAAAATATTTCTTAAAAAAATGAAATCATTTAACGCTTGATTTGTATATTTTGACAGCATTTTTCTTTCTACATTAAATTAAAAGATCTATAATAGGCTATATTGATAGAATTAAAATTAAAAGACATTTTTGGCATTAATTGTTAATTAATAGTACAAAAATGTTACAAACGTTTCGACAAGTGATGCATTCCCTTTGACAAGCAAACAAAAACCGAAAAGTATTTTATTCTAGTTAGTAACATCTTTTGTATTTTTAATTTATTAAATAAAAAATAAATCACAATTAAGGTCAAAAATGTCGTTTATAACTAATAATAACAATCAATAAAGTCTAAATCAATTAATAATGAAAGCATATTTAGAGAAAACTAAAAGAAAAGTCGGAAAATTTGCGTTTTTTAAGGGGGAGGCAATTCCCGAGTTTTCATAACCGATAGGAATTATAATAATTTCTAATTATTTACATCGAAAAAGTTAATTTTTTTTTTTTGAGTAAAAATGCAATGAAATTTTTTAATTTCCTTTGGAGGGGGTGGGTGGGGTAATTGCACCCTTCGCCTACCCTGCATCCGCCATTGGGTCACCTACTGCTTATTACCAAATTGGGAGTAAATTAATTTATAAAAAATGAAATTGTTAAAACTAGAAAAAAGGTGAATGTTTTTCTTATTCTTAATGTAAAGTTTCTTTGTCTTGAACATTAGAATTACCAAGAAAACTGACCAGGAAATCATAAAATATCCTCTAATATGTCATCAAATGTTGTTATTAAGAAGAAGCAGTACCTGCTAAGCCTTTGATAACCGGACAGTTAATAATGCCATGTTTCTTCAAAATACCAAGAATCGCAAGACATATGTAAAAGCGAGAAAAGAAAGGACTGCACAGATTCCAAGAAATTCTCGTGATATATGAGTATACAAATCAATAATTTCCGTGGATTAATTAAAAAGCAAGAAATTTTAGCTTTAAAAATTAATACTTGTGAGCTACCCTCTGTCCGAATTTATAAAGCTAAAATCGATTCTTAAAAAATCTGATAATTAAAATGTTTCAATTAAATATCAATAAAATATTAGTGATCAGAGGACTTTTAATATTTGCGATTTGTACACTCGAAGCGAATAGAGCAAATGGGCTGAGTAAAATTAATTTCTTAGGCCGACGAAACTCAACATAATAATGGTGGGGGAAATGAATTTTGAATTAAGATCAGGCATCACCCCCAAGGAAATTAAATTTCAAAAACTTTCAATCATTAAAATTCAAACGAATATAAATTGACACATTCTTACAGTAAAAATAAATAAATAAATAAAATAAACATGGAAAATTAAAATAAAAAATAATTAAAAAATAAATTTATTATAATAATTATTTAATTAATATTAAACAGTATGTAAAAATTAATTTAAAAAATGGCAATATAACAAAAAACATGAGGAATGTGAGTTGCGACACAGAATGCCCGCGGGTGGGCCCGGGCCCGGGCAAAAAATTAAATTTTTTTCTACCTGCGGGTTTTTAAAATATATTCGAATGCGTACGGGATATACGTAAACTTTAAAAGAGCAAGGTAGAAACTGCAGCCAGACTTGTTTAAAAAGCGTTAATAAATTATCTTAGCCTAATTTTATTTTGCAGAATATTTTAGAAAATAAATTAAAAATAAATATTTACTAATTGGCGCGGGCTATTTTTGTTAAGCCAGGGAAAGATCTACAAATAAAGCGATGTTAGAGAGGTCCATTTTAAGATGATATTATTCTCCGAATCTTTTCCAAATAAATAAATAAAAATATTAAATATAGTTCTATCAAAAAGGTCCTCCCCTCCTTTTTTTCTAGTGGTCGCTTATTATAATTTTTCTCCTCGAGAATGCTGTTCCTGTCGCTGTCCTCTTTTGTCAATTCCTTTTGCCCGCGGGCCTCCTTCTTCTTGCCCTTCGTCTTTTCCCTTCCACCTTTAATTCCAGCATCCTTTTCTCTAAAGTATTCCTTCTCTCTTCTCATAACTTGTCTAAACCATCCCCTGTGTCTTTTTTGTTGCTCCCGCTACCCCTGCCATTCTTCACATTCCTTATTCTATCCCTTCTTTTTTTTTCTCAGCAATCTCATCTCCTCATCCAGTTTTCTTTTCTCTGTTTTCCTTAGCGGCCAGCTCTATGAAAATTAAACACAAAAGGGGATTCAGAGGTGGAAGTAGGCCTACCCCGGGCTAGGCGTGTATCCCACCGAATCAAAGAATTCCTGACCTGGACGGGCTTCTGTTGTATTTATATTTTTTAAACTCTCGCACTTAGACAGGTGGCTCGTGGCTCGTGGGCGTTTCCGCCTATCTCCACCCATCCATCACCCATTCATGCCATATTTTAAACTACAGGATAATTATAATTTTATATTTTCTCATTAGAAAAATGTTAACTCTAAAATCATCCTATTACGATTTAGATATTATTCTAGGATAACCGTATTACACCTACAACGAAATAATATTACGTGTTTGTATATGTGTATTCATTCATTAATTGCACTGATTATTTCGTTTCACTCCAATAATGTTCCTTTGCTTTTGATCCTGTTAGTAAGCCTTATTTTTCAAGAATTACAAGGCAGTCGTTGGTTCACTCTTGTTTAGGGCAAATCAGTTTAATCACTATTCCTTCGCTGACACACTCAACAATCTCACTGACTTTTGTTATCACAGAGTTCCTTTATCTCTTTGCATATGTGAATGGAATTTAAAAGTGACCATATTAAGCTTCTTATTGGTAAGTAGATTAAAGATTAATTACATTTATTATAGAAGCCAGGGGAAAATTTGCATTTTATTTTTTAAAAATTATCATCTTTAATAAACATTTTCATTCACCATTGTTAATTATTATTGAATGATTTTAGTTTCTCAATTTTTTGTCACATTCTTAACGATCAATTTCTTCTTTACACTATGAAACTCTGGGCTAAAATTGTTAAGTTTTTCAATTGAATTAAAATAAGAAACAATTTTTACAAGGCAAGTGAATGAATTCATTCCGTCAGTGGCTGATCATCGCCCGGGCAATGACTCAATCTTATTTGCTTTACCTGTTGTGTGTACATTTTGTATAATTGTCAAAATAAACCAAACAAGATGTACTGGTATATGTTGACAATATTTTAGTGTAGCTCTTAAAATGATTCCAAAAACGTCAGCTCTGACTTAAACTTTCATTAATCAAGTTACCTGGCTCTTTTTACTTTTTTGAACATTCTTCGTAATTATAAAATTAATATTTTAGCTAAAATTATTGATAGATAATAGAGTGAGGGTTCAATCAAGATTTACTTAGAGCAATCGATCCCTCACTCCCGAAATTTTTTCATTAACATAAACGCCTAAGCTGTAGCACAGATGTATAGGTTCCGCCTCTTGTGCTAAAGGTCAGGAATTCGCTTCCAGTCCCAAGGGATGAAAATTTTTGCCTAACAAACTGAGACCCTTGGCACAGGGAGAATTTAATGAAATAAAAAATTTATGAAAACATGATTGGTACTAATGTTGAACTATTCTGGTAACTTCTAGGAATTTCACAATATATTAATAGAAAGGTCATACAGTATGTAAATAAAATCCATAATCATCTTTTAATTATTTACCCCTTTCGGGAGGCACATTTTGAATGGATTAAGCATCCCCCTCACCCCTCTTCCTCATTTCTACTTTCTCTATGTATACTTCGTGTAAGAGAAGGGGAGAGGGGAGGGGGAAAGGGAAAAATTCTAACGCTAATGATAAAATACGTTTCCTTATGTCTCTTGAATTGTTTAAACATACCAGTCCATTGATAATAGAATTTTGTTTTAATTATGTTACAGAACTAGCGAGGGAGTTCTTGCGAGAGGCAGCAGCGACCCATCATGCGCACCGCCCATCTCATCTGCTGCTGCTTGCTCGCCATCGCTGTGAGTTAACTCATTCAATGCAGTATAATCATTTATATCAACAATTGGATGATTCCCAGTCTGGTTTAAGCTCATAGGCTGAAGCTCTTTTCGCTCTTATCAGCCAGTCAGGGATGGGCAAAATCCACTACAAAAGAATCGCGATCCGATCCGCAACTTCGGCAAGTGCGAAGATCACGACTCTCAATCCGATATGATTTTTAAAAAATAAATCTCGATCCAAATTCAATTTTTTGTTGCGGCCCTTTTTTCGGCACACACAGATTACTGACATTTATCCGGCGAAAACGATGTTTATTAAAAGTTTAAAAAAAGTAAAAAGAGGATTCTAATTTTGTAATGATTACATTGTTATTTATTATTTTTAAAAATAAAGATATTAAGTTCATTGGTTAAGCCAAATTTTTATAAGATTAATTTCATTAACTCCATATGTGCAGGCCCTCTTCAGATATTGCTATTATACTATTATAAAATTCATATATGACTATTAATTATTTCATATAATTGAATTGTTATATTAAGAAATATTTTTTAACGAATAAAATAATTTTCAATGTGTATTCTATAAATAATATTATGGGGTTAAAACGTTATTTTTAATTTATATATCGAATTGTCAATATAATGTCCTCGGTCCTATTTAAGTACCAAAATATCTCAGAAACTCTTAAATTTCTGTGGTTGAAGGCCACATTTAGCGAGAATAAAATTTCATTCCGAAAATCACAATAGTGACGAAAAAAGCATCTCTAAATTATCTCAGAAACTATAAGAGCTGAAACCTTGGTAGAGCATTTATAATTTTAAATTTTAAATAATAAGCATAAGGGCACAAAAAAATTAGATTCTTATCGCTCTGCACCGGGCCAGGAATGCAAAAAGTCGGAAATTTAAAAATTAATATCAATTGATTCCTGTACATTTTTTGTTATAATATGCATTTGTGCATCTTTTTAATAAGATTTTTTTTTAGAATACGTAATAATAAATAAAATATTTTTCAATTTTAAAATTTTTCTCATTTTATTAATATTAATAATTCCCGAAAAAATATTAAAATAATCGAGTCCCTAAAAAAAGTTTGAGAATGGCTGATTTGCAATAAAAATTTAAATTTTGCAAATTTGAAGCGGAAAATTTAGAAATTATTTTTTTTTTTTTAATTACTAATGATAGTGCAAATAAATAGAATGTTAATTGGTACTTCTTTTTACTTCAAATCCCTAATCCGTGTAGTGCCTAAGCAGTCGGTTAGTTTCCTCTGGCCCTTAACTTTCCGAATCCGTATTGGCCGTTAAAAATAATTTTATTTTGTATTAAATATTAGACAAGTATAAAGCTTTGTGAAATTAAAGTTACTATATATTAAAAAACATTTTGTTAACTTTTAGCTTTTCTTTAAAAACAAACAAAATCATGTTGCTTTGTCAGCACATGCACTCAATGCTAGGCAAACATTTAAGTTCTAAGATGCTAAAAGACTTGATGAAGAGTACATTACACTGAGAGAGAGAGAGAGAGAGAGAGAGGAGAGAGAGAGAGAGAAATCTATATACCTATCCAAGTGTCAATCCTCGCCTCTGTCGTCTGTCCGTGAAAAAATATCCCGAGACTATCTCTATACGAGCTGCGCACAGCCTTTGGAAAGACTATAATGGATATTTTTTCTATTTTATTTTGGAAACAATTTGAGATTTGGTTACTTTATCTACCCTGGAAGCTCAGCTATATCCAAGTGAAGAATTTTCCTATTCGAAAACGAAAATGTTCGCTCAGTTCCAAAATGATCCAAGTTATTTTTACATAATTAGTACAAAACAACAAAAACATGGCTGACTAAACACTCTATTAACAATAATATTAAAAAAATTTTTTTGTTTTATTTCATTTGGAAGCCATGTTATTGAATCATTAAATTATTTTTTTTAATATTTTTTGAAAACTATACATATGAATAAGATATTAATATTCAATCAATTACTCGATTCGGACTAACTAGTCATATATATATTTAACATAAGCGTGAGTTTTTGATAGCTAAGCGCCCGTGGCCCTCGGGAATCGAACCCAGGATCTCTTGCCTTTCGGGGGCATCGGTGTGCTATCCATTGCACCAGGTCCCAGGTCACCGGACCCTCGACCTAATTTTTTTATATTGGAATTTTTTGGATTATATTCAGAAGAGCGCCCTTTGAATCTCTTTTTCCTTTGTGAAGTAAAATGCAGATATTCCCTCCCCCTACCGATGAGTTACTCTAATCATTTTAGTTTTAATTAATTAAAATAAAACAAGCGGAGCAGATCAATTAATCATCCTAAACGAAATTCGCGTCATTGGCCGGTCCCCCAACCGGAAAAGTTGATGCGTGCTGTCTGGGCATAAGTTGGCCCAGCTTTCTCTCTCTCTCTCAATTAAGAGCAAGACAGATCGCATGCAATTTTATTAAGCCACACATTTTAGCAGATTAAATGAACTTTTAATTTTGAAATTTACATTTTGTAGTTTTATCAAACAAATAAGAAAAATAGCAATCAAAACGCCTCTCGAACTATAGACACATAACGGTGTCCTAGAGGGATAAATGAACTAAATCTCACTCATTTTTTTCCACCTGACTTTTCTCAAAAAATATCACTAACGCTAATTAAAACTCTACGGCGAGTGTCAAATGGGCCTGAGCGGTTGGCAGGCCGTAAATCGCAAACCTACGCAATCTCCCCAACACCTTTACCTTTAGATATCAAAATAAAATTTCAAATTCAAAGACCGTTTATGTTTTCAAATGATGAAGCGAATGTTTCCAAATATCAGGTTCAAACAGGAAATAGTTTTCAGAAGTCATTTAAAGTAGGTTCTAATTCCTCTCCCTTTTTGCGCCGGCCCTATTTTTAACCCAATTCCAGTAAGACGATGCACCGTGTATAGGGCCAAAAAAAATTTCCTTCAGAATAAGGTCACCTATCTAACTGTTATGTATAAAATTTGAACTTTTTCTCTGAAAAGGAAAACAGCCCGCATCAACTCATCTAAATATGTTATCAAAATTAACTATTTTTCATGTTAACAGTACTATAGGGAGAGTAAGTGAAGATAATGAGGATGGTCTAATGGGTCCGGGCCCGGCCCCCTCCCCCCCCCCTTGGGGCCCGTGGAAAAAAGAAAAATATACAGACACTTGTTTTTGAGAAAATATAAATATTTTTAAAATATTTTAATGTAGAAGGAAGGGGCAAAGGGAGGAAATGTTTTTCAGGTAATTTTGATATTTCAATAAATCGATTCCTGAATAGAGAAAACATTCAAATTGTATACAATGCATAACAGTGGAGCGAAATGAGGGAGTCACCTGCCTTCTGAAAGTAATTTTTTTTGGCTATATGAGGGACCACCCCATTAAACCCCCTAATACTAGACCTAGAATCTTAACAAACAGGAGCAGTAAGCGAACTTATTCAAATAGTTATTAGGCTTTACCTCTTAAATTCAGATGCAGGATATTTGCAAGTTTAAATAAAATAGAATTTCTAGAATCTTAAATTTGACTCTGATAATAAGAGATAAGGGTAAGCAAATTTAGAGCGTCCTGGTCATGGACCCTCACTATTTCATGAAAGAGAAGCCCGAGAGTTTAGAAGAATTTGATAATTTCCCAATAAACAAACATGCATGGATATAATATATTGTAATAAATTTTTGCTTCGTTTAAAGTCTATATGGCCTGAGATGTCAAAAAGACTAAAAAAACATGATGCGGAAGTTTCGTCAGAGGAAAGAGTTATCTATCAATACTTAAAAAAGAAACAGAAGAAACAACAAAATAAACTAAGTTAAGGGACGAAAAGTATGTTATCATGTCATACCATGGTATATCCCATTTATAAAATAGGAATCGGCACACTTAAAAACAAACAGGCAGAGCACTTGAATGTAGCTTATATTATTAAAAATAAAAAATAATTTTTTGAAATTTTCGAGTCATCTATTGTATGAGATATTTAATATTGAAAAGCCTCGATCGAACTCGCTAGTTGCTTAATGTACAGGGGTTGGTCAAAATAATATCAACACCGGACGTTAGACAATATTTATTTATTAATAATGTGTTGAGCTACCATTTGCTTGTAGAAAAATTTAGGGGTACTCTAGGATGACTATTTTAAGTTTTCAACCTCAAGGTCCCTGTGCTAACTTGGGGGGAGGGGGTGCAAAAATCTCAAAATCTTTGAACTTTTTTGATCATATCTCGTAAACTAAGCATATTTTCTGAACCATAGTACAATAGAAAGTTGTAGAGCATTCACTTTGCTAAAATTTCATTGATAAAACCAATGTGTAGCCTCAATATTACCATACGGCCAATCAAAGTTTCCATTTTTTTTTTTTACATTTCGAGAAACTTTGGACTTTTTTTTCACATTTTCGCATATATCTCGTAAACTAAACATATTTTGTGCACTATAATACCATATAAAATTGTAGAGTATTAAATTTTCTAAAATTTGGTTGATAAATCGAATTTGTTGAAAACGAGATACGGCCGAACGAATTTTCTGTTTGCTTTACATTTCAAGAAACTTCTAACTTTGATCGACCTTATCTCTGTTAATATTGGGTCTACAAATTCGTTTTATCAACCAAATTTTAGGAAATTTTATGCTCTAAAACTTTGTAATGTATTATGGAGTCCAAAATATGCTTAGTTTACGAGTTTACGAGATAGAAAACGAAATAAAAACTGAAAAAAGTCCTAAAATTTTGAGGTTTTTGTCCCCCCTTCCCTCCCTACCCCATAAATTAGCACATGGTCCTCGAGGTCAAAATCTTTGGATAGATTCTATAGTACCCCCAAATAACCTGTAAAAATGTCTACAAGCAAATGGTGGCTCAACACATTATAAATAAATAAATATTGTCTATGTCAGGTGTTCATATTGTATTGTCTATCCCCTGTACATGTGAAATTTATATTTACTTTTGTCTGCCATTCTTTTGAATATACATTCAAATGACAGACCAGATTTATCTGTTTCTTGTTTTCTGTTTTAATAAGAGACCAATCCTTTTTGATATGTATAATTCATATTGCAGCAAAATGTTGGAGAAATATTGTTTATTATTGAGGGATTTGACCAGTTCATGTGAATTATTCGTTACAAAATGCTATTGTCTTTTTATAAAAAAATTCTATCGGTGTAACGTTAGTTACGTGACAAATTTTTTCATAAATAAATTAATGCCACAGACAATTCATTTGCTTAAGTATACCGTAAGCAGAAAAAGGTCATTTGAATAAACTGCATATTATGGAGTAGTTGTTAAGCTCTTGGTGGTGATAATATTAGTTAATAATCCTTTGGTCTTAAGATTTCAATAAAAGCTAAAATTACATTTTGTACTCGTATAATAATAAACGGAATCTGAAATCGTACATAAATTTTCGGTTATTCTGTAATAATAAATTTTATATATTTATTAGAAAAATGTGACGATATGTAACTTTAGTTACTTTGAAATGACCCAATAATAAATGTAAAGCGCCCTGAGTCCCGCAACCAGCAAGACACCTCAACGACACGGGCAGCACGAGGAGGAGGCTGATGTAAGCAAAACAAAGAGGGAAGGGCGAGGAAGTGAGGGCAAGGAATGTCTTGGTTAATAAACCTGACTCCTTTAGACTGGGGCGAAACCTTCCCCTTTAAATCGCACAAAATTTGACAAAAAATGACGAGGTTTAATTGTCTTGAAATTTGTTTTCTGTGATCTTATGATAAATTTACGGAGCCGTATTTTTACTTTCTCTATATATGTTAATATATATAGAGAAAAAGAATTGGATTCATGTCAAAAATGCGATGTCGAGATTTTGATGGATATACACGTTTTGAGGTCCCCTGAATCAAAAAAAGTGGTTTTCGTGTCATGGTCTGTCTGTGGGTGTGTGTGTCTATTCAATTTACAGCATGAAGTAATTGAGCTAGGAGGCTGAAATTTTATATTTAAATTTCTCGAGTGTGGAAGTGGCTGTGATTAATATCTTAGAAGCTACCTCCTGCCATCCTTCTAAAATTTTATATTTAAGTTAGGCACCCCCTGAGGCGTGAAAAGCTTTTGATCAAAATCGGCCAGCGAGTACTAGTTCTTTACTGATGCATCTTATTTATTGGTTGCCATGGTAACAAAAAATAGATATTTTCCCATATTTATCAATTTTACATCTTGAATTCTAATACATGTATATCCGTGAAAACTAAATATATGTCGACACAAGAAATCTGGTGTGACAAGCACAGAACACAACTTTCTCTTACCTTCGGTAATCGAAAGTTGTGTGCTGTGTAGATTTTTTTTATTTTGTTAAAATATCAGCACGTTGTCAAATTAAAATAAACGAAGTGACGTTTTGCCAACTTGGTGTGGTTTTCAGGGTCCGGGCAAGGTCCATGGCAGCGACATGTGGCCTCTTGAACGTCCTGAAGGGATGCCTGCCATTCAATCCTTGGAGGTGATGTGCGGCAAGGATCATATGGACGTCCATTTATCTTTCACTCATCCTTTTGAAGGAATTGTCTCGAGTAAAGGACAGTATGCTGACCCTCGGTGTATTTACGTGCCACCATCAACTGGGCAAACTTTCTTTCGATTTCGGATTGCTTATGCACGCTGTGGCACTAAACCTGACCTACATGGCCAATTCTATGAGAATACTGTCGTCGTCCAATATGACAAGGACTTACTCGAAGTTTGGGATGAGGCCAAGAGATTGAGGTGTGAGTGGTTCAACGATTATGAGAAAACTGCATCCAAACCACCGATGGTTATCGCAGACTTAGACGTCATTCAGTTGGATTTCAGAGGTAAGCCTTTTGCAATAGAATATTTTAATACTAAACTAAACTAAAATTATAAACAATTATTTATTATGTTTATTAAATAAACAATCTTTTCATCATATCTGTGAAATTTGTATAAATATTTTTTTAAGCAAGTGATAAGGAAAATGTGTTGTTTCCATCGGCTTTTATTAATTTACTTTAAACAGTGGCGCAATCAGGGGAGGTTTTTTTTGAAGGGGGAGGGCAAACCTCCCATCCCCCAGGAGGGAGAAAAAGTCTCTAAACCAGACAGAGGTGTAAACCTCTGGGCTCGACACTTTTGTCTTGACTTGACATAGAAATGGTTGCCGATCCCCTCCTGATTACGCCACTGACTTTATAAATGAACTAACTTTAAATTTGTTCATGATGTTCTCTCTAACTGAGATCGGAGGGTGGTGAGTAATTTTTAGTTTACAAAATTAAAATTCTACGATTTGGCTTTCTTTGTTTGAGTTGTTATAATGCTCTTGGATTGGCGCATTTGGCTATATCATTATTTCCTGCTTTTTAAATAAATTTGATGATTAACATGAATTTTAATTAACGAGTTGTTCTCAAATATGATAAATAAAAAAAAATAAAATAAAATTGTTCGCTGAAGAATATAATCAAAATATAATATAATTAAAATTTAAATTTTTCCCAAGTATTTATTTGAATATATTTTTAGGAGATAATGTGGACTGCTGGATGGAGATACAGCATGGAAAGGGTCCCTGGGCACCTCCTGTCAGTGGTATCGTCCCTTTAGGGTCGACCCTCACACTCGTCGTCGCCATCAATGACTATCGCGGTAAGTTAAATCATTTATAAAAACTCACGCTCTCATTTTTACTGTTTTTCCGGACTAAAATTGGATCGCACTTAATTAGGATTAGGTTTAAAAATTCGGGACTGTCTCGAAAAAGTCAGTCACCTTGAAGAGAGTGTTTTTCGGGTCCATTCTCTCCAACTGGCCTGTGACCTTATTCACATTTTTCGTATAATCTCGCAATTTTGTTATTTAAATATGTGACAAGCGCCGGCTGGCCTCATATGAGGCCGAGGATCGAAGCAATCCTGGCTGCTGTCATTTCATTACGTTTGATGGCAGTCATCGAAGTCGCCCGAAGAGTTTTCACACCAGTCCCAATAATTCAACTTGCGAGTCAACTACGTCGGATTCCAAAATCGTATCCGATATACAGTAAATCTATCATTTAATTTTATAAAAAAATCTTTATATTAATTGTCAATTAATAATTTGTTTTTATTTATAATTTTAACTCATTCAAAAGTCACAGTCGAAACCCTTAACGAATTATATAAAATGTAATAGTAAATAAATAAATATATTTCTCTTGGTCAACATTAATATTCAAAATATTCCTTAGGTAATAATTTGAAGCCATCCGTTGACGGGTAAAATATTTAGGCCTCTGCCTGCGGTCAGTGCATGTTCGATAGTAATTAACATGTTTGATTTTGAAGCACAAAGCTCTTGTTGCCGAACATGCACTGCAATCCGACAAATATTATACAATAAGGACGATCAAGGCAGGCGATTTAGCCGTTCTGTTAATCCTAGTTTTAAATAATAATAACAATAATAATTCTGCATCTAAGTTACAATCTAAAAACTATAGAGTGACAATAAATAGATTAAAACAGAGGAGATGTTGAACATTTTCATTTTGGGCAGGGCCATAGCCAAAAACTCTTTCAGTGGGGGAGGGGGGGGGCTCGGATCTTCTAAGAAGAAATCCCCCTCCCAAATGAATAAATTTTAAAGAATATAAAATAATTTTTTTTTTTAATTTCTAACAGTATTTAAATATATCATATTTCTCTTTATATATTTCTGATTTTTCAGGAATTCGGGGGAGGGGGGAGGTTTTGGTCCCCATGTTTTGTGAATTCCTATTCCTTCCAAACTCAAGAATAAAATAAAATGAATTTATGAATTGTATTTTAGGTACACACCCCAGTAGTTGGCACACTGGCCATTTACTAATTTTTTTGAAAAACTAGGAGCTAGTAGTTGCCTACCCCGACACCATCAGATCAAAATTTAATATTTTTAAATTATAAATTATCTTAAAAAGAGTATTAAAATATTATATATTTATATTATTTTGTAAGAATCTTCTTACGGATTTTCTTAAGAAATTCACAGCAAATAAAAAAAGGACGCGAACACTCAGATTGAAATATTTGTTGCGGTGAATGCATCAATAGAACGCATGCGCTGATGGTCTAAACAGAAGAGCAGAAGACAAAACTAGTTTATGCAGGCCCTATATGAAATCATTTCCGAATTCTTATTTTTTAATCTTCTTTTCAAAATGGACAACAACTGGGGTGTTTACCTTAATTTTAACAATCAAAATTTGAAATCGATTTAAATAGTTAGTTATTGAACAATTACATTTTTATTTTATCATATAATTTTTGTTTTCCAGGTGAATTCGATATGCGAGTGAAATCGTGTGCAGCCTCTGATGGAGGTGGTCATGTTATTCAACTTTCCGATGATCAAGGTTGTGTTTTAAGACCTAAAATGATCAGTCGATTTTTTGAAAGCAAGAACGGCAGACGAAAGAGCCTCAGTCATCACATACGCCTTCTTTCATGCCTTCAAATTTCCTGATGCGCTCAGCGTACACATCAAATGCAAGGTATCCTCAATTTATTGGCACTGTACATTCGCGACAGCAGAAATTTGCTTTTTCTATAGAAAAACTAATTCGTGTTAGGAATCAATATATTTAAGTTTATAATATTTTTTCTCTATTAGATCAACAGTTCGTTAAATTTGATTTTCCAGGGGTAAATGGGCCGGGGGGGGGGGGGAAGCCTAAGAATGTTCTTAGGCCATTTAGGCCCTTGTGTTTCTAAAATTTCCTATGGGTGAGATTATCTTCTACTTCAGAAAAACTCTTTAACAATTTTAGATAATTTAACGTATTTCGAACTGAATTGTCTTATAATCCATACCTTATCCGATTAACCAGAAAAGCCAGGCAAATTTTGATACAAGTTTTGCATAAAATGTATATATAATCAGAAGGAAAAAAGAGTGCTAATTTTGAGGACAAATAATAATATATCTGGAGTTTTTTTTTTAATAAATCGTTTTTTTATAGGTGGAAATCTGCCGACATGGATGTTTAGACCATTGTCAGTTATCAGAGGAGCAAATAAATCAGGAAAGCCATTCTCCTTCTCTTCATCGACATTATGGTCCCTTAGAACGCAAAGATGCTGCTGCACTTGAAACTTCCCGTGAACCATTAATGCCTGAAACATCAGCACAGGCATCCAAATCGGAAGACTATCTCATTTATGAAGAGTTAGTGCATGATGAGGTGGATGACCCTGATAGATTTCCAATGGTTTTAACAAATAGTGAAAAATCATCTCCAAGTGCAGAAATTCATCGATCACAGTCCCCTAACAGACCATTACAGGTGAGCCACATAATAGCAAGTCAACATCGCAAGTCATTATTCGACAAATATTAATTTATATTAACCAGGTAGAGCTTTGTTTGAAAAAGATGAAATTTTTTCAAAGCCAGTTAATAGCAAATTTGCTATCGTGAAATTAATTTATATTATTAAGGCCATGCACGGGACTTTTTGAAAAGTTTACAGAATTAGATTTTAGAAAAGAGAAACAATGTAAATAACATGAGCGTTATATTTTCGTCCCTAGAACCCAAAAAAGCTTCAAGTTTGTTATAAAATGTGAGCTTTCGTGAATATGCGGTTTGACTTGAAATGTAGTGCTTGAAAACCTCTTTTTGTAAACTGAATCCCATCCCACTTTGGAAAACGCAAAAATTAAATAAAATACATTTACTCTATAAATAGTTGAGAAAGCCTAATCTCAGAAATCTTTCAATATACATGTATTTGAAAAATCCTTTCACACATGGAAAATATATTTTATTTTGCCCGTATGCACTAAGGCTAGGGAGAGAGAGAGAGAGAGAGGTTTGCTAGTCTCTCTCCCCTACGGCCCAGAACGATTCTCAATTTGCTTTATTTCTTCTACTTCTATCTTTAATTTTCAACTTTTACATAATATATAGTTAATCTTTATTTTTAATCTAATTGAGTTAATAAAATTAGTATACTGCTTCTCCCATGACTAATTGTTGTACACAAAGGCCGCTTGACCGCGAGTAAAACCCTCACTGCGGGAAACGGGGGGCCTTACGATTTAAATAACTTATGTGAAAAAAATTGTTAGAGCCGTTTTCGAGAAATGATGTGCTTACATATAAACTTATATTATAAGATAAGATATGAGAATAACCCAATACGCAGTAAAATATTTCACCCGATTTGACAATATTGACTATAATGGTTATAATTAATTCGTGATTATATGCTTCAATATTAAATTTGATGTAAAACTTTCAAAAAATTGAGCGAATATAGTCGAGTCAATATTTAGACCTGAAGCATTTTTTTTAGAAGTGGTTATTTAACTGCCAATCAGACGTATGCTCTAAACAAAAAACGTTAAAAGCATTTATAAATAGCGTTAATTCATTTTAGAACCTCCTTGCAACAAATTGCTATTCTGAAAGCAAAAACTTTAACACCAAAGCGTTAAAATTTACTCAAAAATGTTACAAGTTAATCCCATAAAAGGAACCGGACCTGATTAACAATTTCATTCATTCAGTAATATATATTTTCCTTGACATCAATCCTATTACCTAAATTGAATTATAATTGTTGGCAGGCTCAACAACGACCAGAACACCGAGATGGAGAGGAGCGTTTCCCGCATGGACCAAGGACTTTTCATAATGTAATTCAATCTCCAGAAGGTTCAGAACCCGTAGTTGTTGAAGGCACTTCCTCTGTTAATTCAAATCGTGAAATAAGACGTCGTCGACGAACTGCCTCCATAAGGATTACTGAAAGAAAAGCCCGTAGTGCAGACGTTGGTGTTAGTGGTCTCTATGATGTCATATCTGAGGTGGATCTCGCCTTCACGCCTGATATCCGAGCTGAAGCTGTCACAGTGTTTCAAGGACGGATTCATGAGGAAGTTGTCTATGGAATCTGTTTACCCGTTCCCGGATTCAGTATCCTGTTCGTTTTAGTAGCTCTCTCGGCTGTAGTTTCAGCACTTCTTGCTGGAACACTACTCTATCGGTATCAAGCCCAGAGGGACCCACGGAATGAAGAAAATGCAGCACATGCAGCAGCAGCAGCAGCAGCTGTTACTAGCGCACCTGGTGCAGGTTCTTTAGCCAACTGGATGGCAATTCGACTGCTACGATCCCGGTCACCACTACCGATGGCATCCACAGAAACCATGTGCCAATCACAAAATCGTTAATATACAAATACAAAAAACTTTGTCAAAAATCTACCATATCTCTCATGTTCATATTCTTTTATTTATTTATTTATTTATTTTTTGAATGCTTGAATCAATAAGGCTTTTAATAGAAAGTGGAACGATCATCTAATTAATGCTACTTGAATTCATCACAACAAAAATATTTTACATAATTTATATTAGAAAATAAATGTTTAGTTATTGTTGTAATTGCCATGTTATGTCATGTTCGAATTAAGGTCTTAAAATAGGATTTTTTTTAATCCTAAAAAATGAAATAGGCCTATATTTTTAATTGATTAAATAAACGTTACTAAAGATAGATAAATATCAAAAAATGTATGCAAATAAGATTCTCTTAATGATATAAGTAAGTATGGTCGCAATCGAAATATCTATTAGAAAGGATGGGTAAATTTTTAGAAATTTCTTGAATAGGCCTCCTCAAATCTTATAAAAGAAAAGAGGCATGAATCCATGAACTTTTTTGTATTTCAAATTTCTAATTTATCGAATCATGATTCAGGTTAAGATTCCTTTAAAGCCGGGTTCACACAACTTTTTTACTTTTTTAGGCACAGAGCGATAGCGACACGATTTTTTAACCGTTTAAAAATAACGACAGTGCTTAACCCGTGCTCTTTGAATCTTTGACCTATTCTTGATATTTCTAAACAATTAGAGGTTTCATACAAAATGTTTAAATCTTCTTTTGCCATTAATTCATTTACGAATAAATAGTCATTCCGACACTCATTTTTCAATTGTTAAATCTGTGTCTGTTATATTAATCAATTCATTATTGATTTTTAACATATACGTTTTCATATATTTATATATATTTTATTTTTTTAATTTATTAGAAATAAATAATGAAAAAAAACTATGATATGCTAAGCTTGTCAAATGAATTAAATGTGTCCTGTTAAGATTTTGACAGTTAGAAAAAATTTTTTTAACTGCGAACTAGATCGAGGGTGTCTGTCGGCAAAAAGTCCAGCTTACAAAAAAAAAAAAAAAAAAAAAAAAAAATAGAAAATGAATTTAAAATGATTTTTTTAATGTGTTAGAATGATGAAGATATAAATATTAGTTTGGGTTTTTTCACTAATTATTTTATCCATTTTATTATATGATATATATCCACCTATAAGCGGACTTCATTTTATGATCTAAGATGTATAGGCCTTTATTTTAATCATAATGTTAATTTACTTCCAAAATTTAATTATCATCAATTTTGTTCTTTATTTAAGAGAGATATAAAATATAGAAAATTAAATGAATTGTACCCTTGTATATACATATTCTCTATATAACCAGAACTGGATTGGTGACCACTAAACACAAGAGTGTTTCAAGGCCGAGATATGAATATCATCAAATTATAATAAATAAAATTGTAATATACTGTGTATATTATTATTTAATTCTTAATTATTAATAAAAATTAAAGAATATATTAAGAATATGTTTTCATTTGAACCTTCATGTTCTTCCAAAAGTTTTCCTAGGCTGTACTATTAATACCATTAGTATTAATTGATAAAAATATTTATTAATTAACATTGTTTTTACATAATTAATACCCCCTCAGTCTTGGCACAGAGGTCTCTAGTCCTAGGGGGTCAAAGTTTCGCTTCCCGCCCTAAGATGAATTTTTTTCTAAATTATCGATTAATTTAGAAAAAAGGGGACGGAGTCTTAATGAACTCAAATACTAAACAAAGACCTTAAAAAATTAGCATTTTTTATTATTGTTTTTATTAAACATCATCATCATATTGTGATCTCGACTTTCAAACACTCTTGTGGCTAGTGGTCACCAGTCCAGCTCTGGTAAGATGGAGAATAGCTGGACGCATAAGAAAAGTCATTTAATTTTTTATATTTTAATTGTTTCTTATTTTAAAATATAATGGAAGATAATGTTATTTCCGAGTAAATCTAATATTACGAATAAACAAAGAACTCAAAAAATAGTGCGTAAGAAACCGATGAATCAATTAGAGGAAAGGCCTTAACTAATTAGATTAAATAATAAAATATTATATTTTCATCATCCTAACACATTAAAGAAATAATTCCAAATTAATTATCCACGATTTTTGTGAGTAAAATACTTTATTTTCCATACGATTTCTAACTTTCCGCCACCATTTTGCCCTTTAATGTTGCCACTTTGTATTATATAATCAAGTCACTGTAGGTACATGTTAGTTTTGGCGACAATCAAAAAAGCAATCTGATTGGCTGGAGCGTCTTGTAGTGTTTCCAAAAAGTGTGTGAACCCGGCTTAATGTCAAGTTTGGCAAATTCGACATTCTCTCCTCTAGGCCTTTGACAAAAAGAGTTAATACGTGCATTGAATTGTCGTTTTTTTTTTTATAAATTCTTTATATTAATTATTTAATAATAAATTACATTTGAAAAATTAATCAAATGTGAAAAATATACAGGCTGATAAGTATTTATTTAAAATATATCCTTAATTATATAAATGCGCTCAAACATATGAATTATTATTAAGTTACTTAATGCTAGACCAGTGATCTTTTTTTAGTTTATATCTCCTTCCCTCACTTGTTACAAACTAAAACATATCACTTATTTCAATTTAAACTTATATATAGGCCTAATTAAATAATGGAAAAAATAATGGTTAGGGAAAAGAAATGAGAATTCTTTTTAAATTAACCAAATTTCTAAATATAAAGACAAAAGTTTTATTTCCTATTAAGTTTTTTATATAAAAAAATTTCGTGAATATTTGAAAAAACACTCAAAGGGGAATCGTGATCATACTTTACGCCCTTTAAAAGAAATTAAGAATTTTATAATTGTTATAAAAAAAAATTACAAATTATTTTTTCATAAAAAAGTACAAAAAATGTTTTTCTTGAAGGCTCTATTAGGAAAGTCGTATTGTACTTTATGAATTTATTATTTCCCAAGCCATAAGTGGCCAAATTGTTAAAATAAAATGAAGAAATAGAAATATAGGCATATATTTGAAATATATGTAGTTGTAAAAAATTTTTAATTTTGATAAAAATAATTTGTAATTAATTGAATATATTCTTATATTAAAATACTAATAAATTTGTATGAATAAAATTATTATATGAGGATTAACTTATTAAATTTTCTTCCTTCTCCTCTCCCCCCCCCCTCCTAGTAGTTAATTGTATAAAATCAGCATTTAGTTTTTGCTTGATAAAAACAAGCTGCGAAATGAAAGTTAGATAATGTGTTGTCACGCACTTATTTGTATGGAGACATTTTTTCTTTATGATTATTACTCTAAGGCAGGCTTATTTTTAAAGATAAAATTCATATAATTAATATTTTATAAAGGACTGAAGGCCGTGACTGACGAATTTCTAGATATTTTGAAATCCGAGCTTCAGTCAAGGAACATGGAACAGGACCCAGGAAATAAGTGGGGGGGGGGGGGGTATTGACCGCCTCAGTCTGAAGTGAGTGTGCATGCGAGACGCCACTCAAATAAATATTATTTGCAATTAAGGAAAACAATCAAATTTAATTTTTTCCTAATTTTTTAAACACATTGTTTATCGTCAAATTGTTTTTAAAAACTTGTAGTAGTGTTAGGAGCTCCCGACTATGATTTAAATTTTCAGATAGCTTTTTCATGCCTTTCAAGGCTTAATATGTAGGCAGAGAATTCTAAAATATTTACAATTTTTTTTGTACTGGCTGTGAGAGTTAACTACCAAGACCAATTAAAACAAAAATTTAATACACTTGGATGTGTCTTTAAAACCTGCTAATAATTACTACATTTAATTAAGTTTGTTAGATTAAATGTTTATAAACGAAGTAAAAAATCTGAATTTTTTCATTTTCGGTTTGTAAGTTCACTAAAGCACGATTATATTTTAGAATTATATATAGACCTATATATATCAACTACAGCATTAGGAGCTGAAATTTCTATAGTTAAATTAAAATGCGAAAAATTAACTTGCTTTGCAAACCAATTTTTCTATTTATTTATTTTTTTGTTTGATTGCTAATGACAAAATTAAGGCAACAATCAACTTACTTTTTGTATTTCATTGTTACTTATTGGCAGGGAACTAAATAAAGAAAATAGTGACAGTCTGACTGATCGTGTAAGGGCCCCTTAAGATTACTTAGGCCAGTTCGATGAAATTCGCTATAAAGTACTACTACTTCCGGTCAGGGATGAATTTCTAAATAGGTTAAAAAGGCAGTAGCCTAGAGCGGCAACAAATTCAGGGGCGGCAGATTGGCTATTTATTCAAAAGTTAAAATAAGTTAATAATATTTTCCATACGAATTTAAGAATAAGAAAAAAGATAAAAACTCCAATGACTCTATTATCATTAAAATTAAATAAAATTAAATATACAAATTAAACACTAGGTTATTTGTTTCAAAGGTTTTATTAATTAAAAAATTAACACTTGATATGTATTTCGACAATTCCTTGTCAGCTGTATCTACTTTCATGTATTAGAATGTAATCACTTCTGATGATGACAAGGAATTGTCGAAATACATATCAAGTGTTAATTTTTTAATTAATAAAACCTTTGAAACAAATAACCTAGTGTTTAATTTGTATATTTAATTTTAATTTACAAAATGTTTCAACGAGAACCAACGGTCGAAAGTTTAAATCTTATTAAAAGACTCTATTATTCTTTTGTTGTTTAAAACAAAAGTATTAAGCAAATATAAACGATAGAGGAAGCGTCAAATGGACTTTAGCCTATAGGCGGCATACTCTTAAATCCGGCCTTGCTCCCCGTTGACGTATTTATTCAAAAATTTGATACAGATCTCCATCTTTGTGTAAGATAATCATTTGAGAGAATACTAGAAAGTTTTGGAAGTGATTCCCCAATTTGCTTAAGAAGAGTCCGCTTTTATTTTGACGAAATTCGGTGGGCTGACTGAGTGGGCGAATCGAATGTAAATTTCTATTCATTTTTTTTTTTCGAATGTCTTAAGTCTTCAAGTTAAATTTCTCAGGATAAAGCTAAACAAAATAGTTAGAAATGTAATCAGGACGAATAATTTTAATATTAGAAATATAATTTCTTATATCATTATTAAATTGTCTTTTGATGTTTTTATTTACCTTTGAATATTAATTATGAGGAAGAAATCTTTTCCATCATATATTCATTTAAAAGTTTTAAAATTTCTCAAAAAGTGTGAAATTCATATTCCAAAAGACAACGAAGCTGCGAAACTTTCTCGCTTTTCTTTCTTCACCAGCCTGCCAGCTTTTACAATTCAGATTCCATTAAGAGTATGTAACACCCATGCATGGGCGTCCGCAGGGGGGGCAACCAGGCACTTGCCCCCCCCCCTGGAAAATTAAAATGATACAAAAAAATGTATAAAACAAAAAAAAAAAAAAATACAAAAAAAAAACGTTTCTCAGTATACATCCAGCTTGCCGCGGTGAGAAAGCTTTAAATACTAAGAAATGTATAACATTATTAATATCAAAGTAGGTTTTTTTTAACTTATCTGGAAGTGACTTGCCCCCCCCCCCCCTGCAAAAAATCCTGCGGACGCCCTTGCACCCATGTTTACCTCGTTATGAACAGAGAATATCTCTCTATAAATCCCACAAATTAAAAATAGTTAAGAATACAACCGATCATTTTTTTTTATTAAGATTAAAATATAATATTTCTGGAATGAAATAATTTTTAATAATTAACCCTGTGATTTCATCAAAGGTATATATATAACAGTATATTTATAATAAAATTTGTGCATCTAGAGTTCTTTCCTTATTGTGCTATTTAATTTAATCCAGATTTTTTGATATTTCAGTTGAAATTCATTCAAATGATTGTGAAAATGACGTCAAATTCAAGCTAAAGGGAATCGCCTCCTTTTAATGGCGATTTCAAGAAAAGCAATAAAACAGCCATTTAAAAGCAATAAAATCTCTTTCAGAGAAATTTACATAAACATTATGTTTTGATATTTTAACTGGAATCGATCTTCTTGAAATTTAAGATTTTTTCACAATAAAATAAATTGATTTCAAGTGAAATACCAAAAAATGTGGGTTAATGGGAATTACTCAAAAACGAAAAAACTCTCGGTACTCAAATTTTATACTTAAGCCAAGTACCTATGTCGCAAGTATTTCAAGAAATTTCAATCACATCAGCCAAAGGGTACGAGTACTTTACTAATGTATTTTTTCAGTTTTTTTCGATTTCTCAAAATTCGCTCTAATGATTTTGATTAAAATTCAAAAATCAATTATTTTTTAGATACTCTTTAAAAAGTATATCAATAAAACTTTACGTGAAAATAGTTTAAGTGCACTTTATGCTGCGATTCAACCCAGGAGGGGGGGAGGGGGTTGATCCTCCACGAAGCCCTGGCGATCATTACTCTGAGGAAGGGGGCATATATCGCACTGATCTTCCGGCTTCCCCCCCATTTTTTTCCTCCCCCCCCATTTTTTTTTTTTTCCCTTTTCCCCCCCCCCTTCCCCCCGCGCCCATTCCCCCCCACTCTTCCGTATTCCCTTTGATCGATGTTAGGAGCCTGAAATGACGAAAAGACTTAAAAAAAAGAAAAAATACTCATACCTAAAAAAATATTCGATACTTACTGGTATCGATACTTTTCTTCCGATACTTTACTGGTATCGATACTTTATTTTCGATACCACATCCCTAGTGACTTAAGGTGTGACACCTTAAAAATATACAGAGAGTTATCTGGTAATCGTTGAACAGTCACTTCTCTTATCAACACGACTAAAACTTTAGAAAAATTCTGAAAAGTTTTTCAGTTTTTTTAACTTTGGACACCCCTAAAAATTTTTTACCATCCCTGAATGCGAAAATCGCGTATTTACGATATTCTGAAGTTATTCTGTTTTAACTATCTGCATATTGTTAAGGGGTGACGTCTAAATAAAATCTAGAAAATTCAAAATTAGAGCCACTTTAAAGCAAATTTTCCATTAAAATTTATTTTTCTCTATATCTCTAAAACTGTGCCTTTATGTATGTGTCCCGGGTTGTAGCGCCCTTTGGCCCCCGCCCCGCATTGGGTCAGCGGGGGTGTATTTACGCGACTGCCCGGAATTAATATAAAAGAATTTCGTAATCTCTTATTTATGCAATTAGTGGAGGCTTCTCACTTTTAAGTAATTTAATAAATTAAATAAAAATATTTGTCAATATAGAATTCAAAAAATTTTAAATTTAAATGCTGGTATATTTTCATTGTTTTAAAAAATAGTTAACAAATAAATTTTTTTAATAATTGTGAAATTTCAATAAAGCAAAAAGAATACAGCTATTATAATTTAATTAATAATAATTTATTAATATTTAAATGTTACATTCATTATTTTATTAAAAATGTAACTTGCTCAGGATTTCTGCTGAGGGGGAGGGGGTGGGGGATGCAGTATGGCAATCGGGGGTGATTGTCATACTTGCATCCCCCACCCCTTCCCACTCTTCTCTTCTAAGACACTTAGAGTGGAGAAAATTGTTTTAAGCAATTAAACCAAAAATAAATAAATAAAATTAAATCCACGCCCTCGCCCTCCCACCCTAAGTCTTCTCAATCTGAATAGGGCTAATAAAATATTAGAAAGGCAAGTAAACAAGAACAAGTGAAGCACCGTTGATGATCCCCCAAGATTTTCTTCGAGGTATAATTTTGGAAAATAAACCCAAATTAAGGAGGACCAGTGGCGTCATTTCAACTTTTTCTCGTGGGGGGGGGGGGCAAACATTTTTTTTCTTAAAATTTACTTACAAATAGGTACTCAAATTTGGTCAAAACATATTTAATTAAATTAATTGTTTAATTTTGTACAGTTTGTATAGCTACTCGAAGATGTATTTTGAAGTATTTTATTTAAAATAATATAAAATTTTATAAAAATCAGAGCCCTTGGGGAGGGGGGTCAAATGCCCCCTACCCCCCCCCCCCCTAAATGAGCCCACTGAGGAGACCCTTGTAAAAGGGATTGATCCCTTGAAGTTAACTTTTTTTTGACTTTAACAAACAATATATACAATATATTGTTAAATTTTCTTATCTTGTTCCATGCTCTTGAGCACAGAAAAAAAAACTTGCATTTTATTCTGACTGCCGCTCAAAAGGAGTGCATTGCAGTTAAAGAGTTAAAGGCTAGAGAGTTTGCATAGTCGCCGCTTGAGGCGCCACTTACCAGTCGCGCCTTCTTGCTATGCAAATTCTTTCCACAAAAGATTATCGGAATGTCTATATATTTAGGATGATCAACACTTTCACCCCCTCTTTAGGGTTTATGAATCATAACTTGATTGCACTTTATATGTTAAACAGGGCCCTAACGAGGGCGTGGCAAAACAGGCGCCCGCACGGGCGCAACTGGGCTGGGGCGCAAAAAAAGGGGACCGACCTAGTTGGGAGCTGCCCCTGGTTTTTATTTAGCAACATATTAATCAGTAAGGCGCTACGGGGGAGAGGGGAAATGGCCTCCGAGATTATATTGGTGGTAAATAAAAACCACGTGCAGCTCACAACTTAGAGGGAGGGGGAGCTTATTCAGGGGAGGGGGCAATTTGTAATAGAATTTGAAAATCCATTTTATATATTTTACAAAATTTGTAAATAGGGAGCACAATAACTTTAAAAAGGAGGGACTTGGCCCAAAAAAAGGTTAGGAGGGAGGGGGTGGGGGTGGGGGGCGCAAGTGTTGTGTGTGTCTGTAACAAAATATCTCATGAACCAAAAGAGCTATGAGGTTGAAATTTTATATTATATTTAAGTTTGTTAGTTAAGGTGCTGGGAGTCGCACCCCGGCGGTACCTACATTTTTCGCTTATTTAAATTAATAAATACTTGGTTATATGTTTTTCATAATTACCTCATGGACCAACACATGATATATATAATTCTTTATTTATTAATTGCATAATTGAGAGAATATCTCAAATCGTCCATCTAGATCGCGCCTCAGTAGTGGAGAAATCTGAACGCTTGATTTGAGCGGCGTTTCTCTAGTGCTTATTTAAATTAATAAATACTTGGTTATATGTTTTTTAAAATTGTATATTTAAAATAAAATTTAATTTCCAAAAAAAATATTTTCCTCAAATCTCGGGGGAGGGGGAGGTAATTACCTCCTTTACTCCCCCCCTTGTATCCGCCCTTGATATAGGCCAATTTAGTTTCCGATTTTCAATTCATTGAAACTTAATTTTACTTTAGAAAATATAAAATTTTTGAGATGATTAAGGCGCTACGAATTTCGTTTTTCAGTATTATAATCAGGGCCGTGCCTAGGTTATTTAGCGCCCGGGGCAAGTTAGTCCTTTAGCGCCCTTTGTATATATTTTTTACATTGTCACAATAATGTTTCCCGTCCGCCCCCCCCTAAAAATATTTTACCTTTTTTTTAGAGACGCTAAATTTTTGCGCCCCTTCAAAATTTGCGCCCTGGGCAAAGGCCCCGGTCGCCCCCCCCTAAGCACGGCCCTGATTATAATAGTAGTAATCTGTGGAGTAATTGATCTTGAAATTTGTACTTAATTTAGAAAATATAATATATTTTAATGTATTTTAACTATAAGACTATATATAACAAATTTAATTAATTAATTGTTAATATTTATATAATGATTATTAATTAATATTCTTCATACTTTTTAATTTTATACTTTAATAAATTTGTAATTTTTAATATTTTATATGGTCTTTGTAACAGGAGTGATCAGGAGAATAGAATAGTAAAGGAGTGTGTTGGCGCCAAAAAAAAATAACCTCCTCTCTGTTTTTGATCTCCGGGTATTTTCTTTGGTAATTTATCATATAAATTCAAATTATATTTTATATAGAAAGAAGGGAAAGATCTTTATAATTGAATATAATATCTGATTTGTGCTGCACTCTTGTGGAAACTTTAAAAATTATACTTATAATTCTAAAAGTCTCCGCAGGGTCGCAGCACTAATCAGCCTGAGATATCCTCTTAATTTACATGATAAATTTCCAATGATTATACCTGTTCAAGAAAATTTTTTCAAACATTTGAAAAATTTAAGATTATTTTAGGGTATTTATAATTTTTTTTTTCTTTTTTTTTAGCTAGCGTAAATTATTATATTTTACTTTCTCTTACCATATATGAAATATAATTTGTATTATAGAGCTTAAATATCTAGTTATGGCTTGAGTCCCATGGGGGAGTGGTTATTTTTTTTGGCGCCAACACACTCCTCTATTATTCTATTCTCCTGTTCACTACTGTTACAAAGATTAATCATATTTTTAATACAAATTTATTAAAATAAAATTAAATTAAACATATGAAGAATATTAATTAATTATTACATTGATTGTTTTTGTAACAGGAGAATAGAATAATAGTAGAGGAGTGTGTTGGTGTCAAAAAAATAACCTCTTCTCTGTTCTTGATATCATTGGAAATTTATCATATAAATTAAGAGGAAATTTCAGGCTGATTAGTGCTGCGACCCTGTGGAGACTTTTAGAATTATAAGTATAATTTTTAAAGTTTCCACAAGAGTGCAGCACAAATCAGATATTATATTCAATTATAAAGATTTTTCCCTTCTTTCTATATAAAATATAATTTGAATTTATATGATAAATTACCAAAGAAAATACCCGGAGATCAAAAACAGAGAGGAGGTTATTTTTTCTTTTGGCGCCAACACACTCCTCTACTATTCTATTCTCCTGTTCACTCCTGTTACAAAGTCATATTTTTTTATATTTTTTATACAAATAAATTTATTAAAAAATAAAATTAAAACGTATGAAGAATAAAAAATATATTAATTATTACATTCCATCGATTGATTATATTAATAAATACATTTGTTATCGTCAAAAACATTTTTTTTTTCTAAATTAAATACAAGATTTCAAAGTTATTAATTATTCCACAAATTTTACTATTATAATACTGAAAAGCTTTAAGATGAATGTTCATAGAATTTTTTCTGAGTGTAAAATATTTTTTATAGGCCCCCCCTGCCCTATATACTTATATAAGACTGTGAGTGTTATTTATTGGTGAGGCCAAACATCCCATGGCCCCCGGGAATCGAACCCAGGATCTCCACCCTTCCGGGGCATAGGCGTGCTATCCATTGCACCAGGCCACCGGACCCTCGACCTGCACCAATAAAACTCACTTCCCCTTATATGCAGTCGTAGTCCTGCAAGTCACTAACTAGTAACTGAAGAGTGAAAAACTTTAAAGAAAAATTTTCCACTTGTGTGCCGCTTGTTTTTTTTAATTCATTAGAAATTTTCTTAGTATAAATTAATTTTTTTATTGCTAATTAAAAATTTAATTTTTTTAAATTTAGAAAATCCAAAAAAAAAAATTTCTTTTAAGAAAATTTTAAATTCAAAAATAAAAAAGTTATTATTATTTTTCAATTATTTAAAAAATAATGTAAAAATAGTCCAATGACAGACGTCTATTCTCCAAAGCAAGCTCTTTGATTGGCCAAAGTAGGCACCTTATTTTAAAATGTCTAAATTTAAAAGTGTAAAGAACAAAAGGTGCCCCACTAATACTTCCTTGACCAATCGTAAAGAAGACCTGGCTTGTAAAAGAGGCCAAAGACTCGGGGGGGGGGGGGGGATTTGGATGTCAGAGACATTTGACAAATCATTCCCCCCCCCCCGGGGCAATATTTACCTCAACATTCCGATGCAATCTTCTTTTTTGGCCACAATCCTGCCCTCTCGTTTTCACCAGCTAGAATTAGTATTGGTTTTTTTGTGCTAATTTATTACATTGATTAAGGCTAATTGCTTCTAATACATCTAAAGGGGGAGAAATAAAGGTTAATTAGATGCAAGTTGTTGAAATTGGATGGATTAGAACTTTACAGGATTGTCTTTTTCCCCATCCGGAACAGGGTAGTATGCTACATTTGTATTTGTGACGAGTAATAATGTGTGTCGAGGAGGAGTGGTGGGGGGAGCTAATGTGATTTGAATAAATTTGATGGTAAACAAGTCAACTCCAACTGCATCTGATCAATGCTTCTGACCGCCTCGGTTATGTTTAATGGAGATAATTAACCCTAACCACCATTCGAAAAATTACTTAAATTCCTCGCCCTTGTTTGAAATTTGATTTTTTAATATTCATCTGTGCTAATTAATTTTGCGAGTGTTGCTTGATTCTATCTATCCAGAATAGATTAGCTTGAGCCCCTCTTCTCTCGCCTAAGACACAACCAAACTACGCGCTTTCTACTTTTAATTATCGAAAGCTAACAAGAAAAAAATTATTAAATTTTTTATTTTTATAAAATAAAAATTTGATTTCTGGCCACTTCATCTCTATAATTCAATCTTTTTTTCCACGAGACGCTGCGCTGATATTTCGGCAACAATAAATCAATTTTCTCAAATAACTATTTATGGTCATCTTATCTTTTTTTAAAGCCTTTAAGGATAAGCTCTTTTGTTTTTTTTTTTCACACTTTTTGAAATGATCTCGTTTATATTTTTTTTTTATCTATTATAAGAGGTATCAAGGAAATTCTAAATGACATATATGATATTTTTTTATAAAATTAAACTTGAAAATACCAAATATTTTTATAATCAAATCTATACTAAATAAACATCTAAATTATTTTTCTTAAATGTAAAAATAATAACTACACAAATAAAAAAATAAATAAATAAATAAAATTTATCAATATAACGTCTAATTTAATTGAAATACACAATCCTAGAAAATACAAGATAACGAAAATAATTTAAAAAAATTTAAAAGGTGGTCGATTGATTTTAAATTAAATATTAAAGATGATATATCAATATTTTAAAATTTATATATATCGAAATTTTCTAACCAATATCAATTGGTTCTTTCTTTACTCATAGCGAACCATTGATTTTTATATATATTTAAGTTTACAGAGCGACCCTCGGCCTGTGGCCACAGTAAAATAAATTCCTGAGTGCAATGTAAATATTTGAAAAGATTTCATTGAAATTATTTTCGCTTATATATTTAAGCCAAATGTTTTTCTAGTATAAAATATCATATTACTTTATTCTTATAAATACGTGTTTGTGTGAAGGGAAGCTTATCTTTTGCTATATATATTGGCATGAGAAAAAGTTTTATTTATTTTATGGAAATAAATAAATGAAATTTTCATCTAATCAATGGGAATATTATTTAATTTTTTTTTATAACAATTCCTTATTCAATTTTTTTTTTGATTAATTAAAAAAAAACCTACAATTTAATAAAAGGAACATTTTGGAGATGATTTCTCTTAACCTATTTAGAATATCGCATAAAACTAAAAAAAAAAATATTCAAATTAAAAGGAATTAAGGAATTATAATAGTTTCGAGGGGGACGATCTACCAAATACAAAATAATAATTGAAGAAAAAATCTGGTGTGATTGTTTTTTGTGTCGAAATATATTTAGTTTCCACCGATATATTAGAATTTCGAGATGTAAAATTAATAAGTATGGGAAAATATTTATTTTTTGTTACCATGGCAATAATTTCTCCTATCTTTCTTATGAAGTACTAGAGTAAAGTCTGCTTCAAAAGATTTCAATGACAAAATGAGAATATACATTTTAAAGTGCATCTAAAAAATAATTGATTTTTGAATTTTAATGGAGTAAATTTTGAGAAAATAGAAAAAAACTGAAAAAGTACATCAGTAAAGTCCTACTACTCTTTGGCCGATTTTGTTCAAAAGCTTCGTGTCACGTCCCATGGGGGTAGAAAACTTAAATATAAAATTTCAACCTCCTAGCTCTTTTGGTTCTTGAAATATTTTGTTCACAGACACACACACCCACACAGACCATGTCGCGAAAATCACCTTTTTGGACTCAGGGGACCTCAAAACGTGTATTTCCATTAAAATCTCGACATCGAATTTTTGACATGAATCCAATACTTTCTCTCTATATACAGTATATGTAAATTAACATATTATATATATATAGGTAAGAGAAAAAGTGTAGTAAAAAATTTATATTATTACTTTTTGTAAAATTTATTTAAGGTCTTTTTCGGCATCTAAGGCCATAGGACCCCAACCCTATTTATTTTAAATGAATGGTAGCCAATTCAAATGAAATAAATTTTTCTCGCTTGGGACGGAAAGCGAACCCGGGACCCCAGGCACAAGAAGCTCTGAGCCATGGGTCAAGGGCACTATAATTACTAAACAAATCAATTTTTTAAATGCAAAAAAAAATCATAAAGAATACAAATTTTAACAAAATTTGGTTGGTATTAAATTAAAAATGTAAAATTTTATTACCTTATCAAGAGTAACTGTTAAATTGGCTGATGAAGGCTGGCATGAGTCTTTATAGGCAACTAGCTGATTAAAAATTAATATATATTTAGCAGACATTTCGAGCTTGAGGACTAACGAAGTTGTCAGCACAATATGTCAATAGAGCAGGTGGCAAATGACCTAAGCTAGGGGAGGTCAACTTGCTTGATCGAGCTTGACAAAGCCAAGTTTTGAGAATCATTAAGACTTGGTCAGTTCTTAAAAATACTTTTTATTTAATATTTCTTTGACTTACAAGGGGCAAATATCACGATTCGTTTAAAATTGAGATACTTTGACAAAAAATTTCTGTTTGGTTTTCTCCATAGAGACTGATTCCAAAAAATAAATAAATACCGAAACAATTTTCCCTTTCAATAGTTTCTTTTGAAACATTAGTAACATCACTGTAGTGGTACAACTATATCGTTCAACGAGGATATAATTTTTTTTTTTAAATCTTTTTATTATTACCTAATTTATTTTTTTTCATATTTATTATTTATAATAATTTTATCCTTTACCTACCCTACTTATTATTTTTATGTTTTTATTTCCCCTACTTTGTAAAATTACAATATCTATATTCCTTGACTACCTTTTCTTTCTTATACTATTTTTTTATTTATTTTTATATTATTTTATTTTTTTTTAATTTAATATATTTTCTTCATATTTATTATTTTAAATAATGACATTTCTTTTTTAAGAATCGCTTAACCACCCCCACCCTTTCCCCCTTAGTTAAAAATATGAACAAAATTATTAGGAAATTAGAAATATTTTAATCAGATACTATATTATATTCTATAACCCTTTTTTTTATAATATAAAAAAGATGCACAATAAAATTTCACGAACCTCAATTCGAAAGAAGTCTCGGATTTGAATGAAGTCAAATTTTATTAATTTTTTTCTAAAATTTTACATGAATGCGTTGAAGAGAAAATATAAATCAAGTTGCTTGTGATGTTATAATTTTCATGAAAAGCTGTATATATAATTCAATAATTAGAAGTGGATGATTAATATTTAAGAAAGACCCGATAATTACTTGGCTTTTGGTTTAATTAGCTAAGCTTAGAGAGCCGGGGAAGCCGAGAGAAGCGAGGAAGTGGGGGGGGGGGGGGTGAGAAATGTTGGTTTGAAGGAAGATGCCTGGAAATCATCTACTGCGGCTATCAATCTTCACCCTAGGAAATTTTCAATTAATACACAACAAAAAAGGGTGCGTAAAAAATTGAACCAACTTATTTGAAAATATTAATAGAATTCATGTATAAACCAGAAAATTTTAAAAGTAAATATGCATGCGTTAGTTAATAAATGATTAGTTATAAATTGAATTCTAACTCCAGGCACGTTTCAATCGTTTATTTCTAAGAGACAATAAAATAGATATTTATTTAATTTAATTAAACAAATAAAATCGAAAACAAACGTAAACACTATCTTTATGTAATTATAGTTTTTAAAATCATTCGGACAAATTCATAACTAATAAAACTCATCAAGAGTTAACGACTCTCACCGAACATAAATATTGTTAAAGTTGATCTCCCTTCGCCCTATTTTGTTTCAATCAAACACTCTGTGCGAAACATCTTAATCGGACAACTGCAAAGCAACCCTCATCATCCATAAGATAGGGGCGTCTACCCCTCACCACCCTCCTCCCCCCACCCCGAAATCCCGAAAAATTTTAATTAAATAAAAATACAGTATATACAATAAACATGGTGTTAAAATTTTAAATTATTATAAAAATATTTTTTACATTCTTTAAAAGTTAATTATTTGGAGGAGGCATTACCTCTCGGATCATCCGAACACCCCCTCCCCCCCCTCGAAAATGGGTTAATTGATAGTTTCGTGAATATTATATTTATTTACAATCTAATAAAACATTTATTTATTCTTTAAATATACATTTATTGATAATATAATATATATTTACTTGGTTTTGTATTAATATTTTTGGTTATATAGTTATAGATGTATTTTATAAATAAACACTTGGATGTTAAATTTACAATTTGAACTCGGGTTAAGGATTTGACTGGCCAAAATTGGTAGGTCCAAGTAGATCTGGGTCAATGGTCCTTTGACTGGTGACAAGCTTTATACTACGTAACGCTGGGTCAAATGGTCAGTTAAACGAAGTTTAACACCGAACTTGTTTTATACTATCCAAAGGATTGAAACATAAAACCTGCAATTGCAATCTCTCTATATTTATAAAGAAAATTAAGAAAAGGTCTGGTGTGACTGGTCGCACATCACTTGTAAGACCAGATTTTTTTGTGTCGAGATATATATTACAATTTAAGATATAAAATTTATAAATATGAGTAATTATTTATATTCTGTTACCATGGCAACCATTTCTCCTATTTTTCCTATGAAGTACAAGGGTTAAGTGTGCTTCAAAAGATTTCAAGAGCAAAATGAGAATATCTTCTTCATTTTAAAGAGCATGTAAAAAATAATTGATTTATGAATTTTAAACAAAATCGTTTGAGTGAATTTTGTTCAAAAGCTTTGTGTCACGTCCCAGGGGAGTACCTAACTTAAATATAAAATTTCAACCTCTTAGCTCTTTTAGTTCTTGAGATATTTTATTCACACACACACACAGACGGACAGACCATGTTGCGAAAACCACTTTTTTTGGATTCAGGAGCCTCAAAACGTGTATATCAATATCCATCAAAATCTCGACATCAAATTTTTGAAATGAATTCAATACTTTCTATATATATAGGGCCTACATAAATAAGAGAAAGTAATACTGAAGAATTTTATAAATTTTATAAATCAGTAAAATTATCTATAATATATAATGTGATTTTCTATCTTGCCCGAGCGCCTGGAAATTAGGCATCCAATATGTCAATCCGTGATGCCTGGCAGCGGAAGGAAGGGGCACCAGCAAAAAGCGTCTGGAAGGAGTGGCTCGGCTGGTGTCGGGGGAAGAGGCACTACATTCGAAATAAAACATCGTCACCCACCACTCTTTATCAAAGCCCAGAGCCCCCAAAAAGTGTTGCGCCTAGAAAAGTTTTCAATTATAATATGAATAAAAGTATAAATTTTGAATAGGAATAAGACTGTGAAACTCCCATATTGAAATTTAAATTATAAAATTTTTGCTTTGGTATTTTTGTAGTTTCCTCTTTTTTTAAACTCACCTTGGGTCCATCCATCTTCTTATTCAATTCTATTAAATGAAAGGGATAGGGAGGGATGGGGATACCATACCATGGATTATTGAAATCAGTTCTCGTTTGCTTTTCAATCGAAATTGATGTCATATCCAAAGTGATACTATACCGTTTAATAACAATGAAATAAAACCACATATTACCAATTGGGTAATGTTTATTTTATATATACAGATAATCTACATTACATTTTGTTTTATGTATTTATTTAAGTATAACCCTCAGGCTCAGAGGTTGCCTGGTGATCCACTCAAGCTGACTAAAAACTAACGCAAAGTAAAGAATAGACACCACATATTTGGTCGTGATCTGCACGACGTACATCCATTGGATAGTGGAGCAGCTAAATGAATGGATTCGGTTCAAACAAACAGATGAAGGCTAGTAGAGTCAGTAGTGGAAGCTGCACACATCATTTTTATCTAAACATATTTTGAGGAATTTTGAAAACACGGAGAAAGAGGTTCGTTTGAAAAGGAAGCGAAATAAACAATAAATCAAAAATTACACAGCCGGATTTAAAAATAAGAAAGAATTTTTTCAAAAATTTTCATATGGCTATTAAATAACAAAATTGATATTGTAATTTTGAAATAAAAAATTCACTTTATAATCTCAAAAAATATTACAAGACCAACTTAATGAAAATCTGGAGCTTAGAAGTTTTAAAATTATGTAAGTATATTACTCCAACATTTAGCTATGTTTTAAAGTTTGATGTAAAACGCGCGCCTGAAAGTTGAGTCTCCAAAAAATCTGAATTCTGGTAAAAATACTAATAAAAAAGTTTTTTTTCTTTTTCGTTGTATCGTCGTTCACCAAAACAACTTGTACTTAAATAAGAAAAAGCGTGAGCGAAGTATAGCATGCCAAGTTGGAGACTCACTTCTAATCCCCTCAAAGCAGCGGTTGCCGACCTTTCTTTGGCCAGAGACGAACTTTGTTGGCGCAAGGACCCCAAAATTCAAAATAAACGCGTTTAGTTAACATTAAACTTAGAATAATATTTGAATAGGCGCCGTCCTAAATATTACTTTATTATAAATTTATAACTTTATTTGACGAATCTTAATTTAATTCGCGGTTGGGAATCAATGCTTTACAGAAATCAAATAACTTTTTAAAATAAATTGAAATTTATCAAAGAATATTTTATAGAAGTTCAATTTTATTATTTAATAGCAATATTAATAAAATAAAATTCTATTTATAAACAAGATCCGGCAAGAATGATGATGTTTTTTCCTCTACCTTTAAGACTTTCGGACTATAATAAATTTCGTCGATGTCGATTGGACGATGATTTTTAAAAATCCAAAAGCAAATGATGAGACACTCATTCTCTCAACATTCTCTTCACTTACATAGTATCGTCAGAAAAAAATATATTTATAGTTCGTACAAAACTATTTTTCTTAGTCCTATTTGTTCACAGTCTCTTTCTCCTTCTAACTCATTTATTATACATATTCATATATGTTCATATCCATATATGTTCACACTTCTTAGTAGAAAATATTCTACGATTATTCTTGAAAATTTCAATGCCAATTTTAAGTTTTTATAAAATTTTAAGAGTCTATTTATTTTTATTCTAACAAAACAATTTTTATCAAAGACTATAAGAAATGATTATTAGTGCTTTAATGGAAGGCGTATCGTAAAGGGTGGTCCAAAATGCAGCTAATATTTTAATTTTTTTACATTTAAAAAAATACATTTTTTTTTCTTTAAAAAATGAATATTTCTTTTTCTATTCTATAAATTTTGTATGTCTCTTTGATGAAAAATTGAGACCTATATTTTGATATTTAATTGAGGATTTAGGAGGAGAAGAAGGGGAAGAGAGGTCACCAAATCTCCAAATATCTAGCAATAAGAGATTTCTAATTTAATCATTTTGATATCGATATTTACAAAAAAGTGATTTTTTTTTTTTTTATTTAAAAAATCCTGGACATCCCGATCTTTCGTTCCTTCAAAATAAATGAATGAATGATTATGAAGGTGATGAATAATTAGGTGTATATACATTCATTGATAGACAAATAAGAAACATCTATAGCACAGAAGGAGAGAGAGACATTTAACACACTTTTTTTATTTTTTTATTTCTTTTCTTTGAAAATGGGAAGATATTTTAATATGGCTTGGGGGAGAAAGAAGGCCAGCTTTTAAAATATCTTTTAGTATACAGGGTGGCTCAAAATAGAAATAATATATTTATAAATATTACAAATTAATTTGCGCGTTTATTTATACATTTGGTTTGTTAGAAAATTAAAGTCTATTATTTGTCCAAGAAATTTAGATAATATCTGTATATTATTTTTTATATTAAAATTAATAATTTAATTTTAATATGTGTTTAAGTTGATCAGTTGATTTTTATTAGACCAACATTTAATTTAAACTAAATTCATATGGCCTATAACTATCATTTATGAATTCGTATCTTTGTAAAATTGAACTCGAAACCAAACGAGCTTGATAAGAAGTAAGAACTAATCTATTGACGCCATCGGAGGTATTTGGGCACACTCGGCAAGACTCGGCAAGGCTCGGAGATATTCGGGTTTGACTTCAATCTGATGCGGGAGATACGAAATAATAAATAATATTTATAATTTTAATAACATGATATTTATAATTTATATATTTTTTCATGAATAAAAATTTCTTACACTAAGTATAAAACTTATACTTAAACAGAAATTAAAGGGAACGCGCTGTTAAAAAATTATTCATACGAATATAATTAATTATATTCTTAAGAAAAACCCAAGTTATGATAATAATTAAAAATAAAATTCAAGCTCCAGTACTTTGTATTTATTTTAAAAAATTGAGTCTTAAATAAAATATCCACAGTATAAAAGCGTCGGTCAGGAATCGAACTACAATACTTTTAAATTTAATTGTATCGCTGGTGTAACAAAATAATGTAAATAGGGTATACCAGGATGAATTTTATATGACAATTTCATGGTACTTATATAGTAATATAATGTTTATTTGACTTTAAGCCTTCTACTATAGGTTTCCATAAAATATTCAACATTTTATAAATATATTTTTTAAACATAACACTCTTAGTCAAATAAATAAAAAGAAATTTTCGAAAAAACAAAAAAATGCTTAACATGGCACGATTGAATCGAACCGAAAGCTCCTATGCCATTGTAATCGATTCTAATAATATACAGGGCGTAGCCAGAACATTTTTCGGGGTAGGGGGGACAATTAACCCACCTTCCCCCAAATGAATAAATTTTAAAGAATATAAATATACTCTATAATTTCTAACAGTTTTGCTCTCTTTATATTTTTATTTTTGAGAATTTCAGAGGGGGTTGAACGCCCTTCTCCTGACTACGGTCCTGCCCTGACTACGGTCCTGCTAATATATATAAATATATACGAATGATATGAATATTTTTTGAATATTATTAGTTAGACTAATAAATTATATTTGAAAGTATAAATTATTATCGCAAAAAGTTTGTGAAAATATTTCATAATTGATTTAACATGAGATTAAATAGCTTTTATTTAAATATTAATTTTTTTTTTAGTAATGGGCGCATACTAAAAAAATGTTACTTTTAATTTTTGTTTTTGTTACTATTATTAATATATTAATAAAAATAACAATGTTTGAGCCCTAAACATACTTTATAACATTTATTAAATATTTATAAATATATAAAAGATATTTTATAAAAAGAATATGTATTTTTCTAATATAATAATGATATTTTTTGTTATTTATTTGACATCTTTAAACTTCCCATTTCATTATCAACAAACCCATTATGCGGTATGTTGAAATTTTATGGTTGTTTATGTATATATAATCAGGGCCGCCGAGGGCGTTCGAGCCCTGCTCTGAATTTGTGTGGGGTTCTCAGCACCCCCATTCAAAAGAGAAGAAAAGAGCCACAAAAAAAGAAAATAACTGTATACCCTAAGTGGATTAGCATTTTATTTCATGCAAATCAGCTAATAAAAAACGCCACTGTACGCAGTACACTGTTTATGTTATGCTCAGTAAATACAAAGTACTGGATGCTTTTCGTTTGAGACAGATAACGAAGGACAATGGGGTTGATTTATGAAGAAAGTGGATGGCGTTCAGCCATAATTTGATGCTTTTTCCGTTTCTCTCATCATCTTGGACACAGGGGCAGCAGGCTTTGGCAGGCCATAACCACAAGCAAAGAAACAGCTGTGGTTATGGCCCCACTGCTGCTGTTGCCATGCTGCATGGCTGCTGGATGCTCTCCTGAAACAAACAACAACAAACCATTTTAATAGGAGGATTCAACTCTCGGGCTTGAGTCCCCATTGGATCTTGATATTTATTATCAAGCCAATAACCACTGTGGAAATACCGCAAATTAAATTATATATCCCCATATTAGATTTTGACACACTATAGACAATAATGAGTTATTGTTATTGTGTTTACTATTTTTCTTACATGTAAACATACATGATATAACAGGGGCGTATATAGAATTTTATTCGAGGGGGGGGGGTGAACTCATTTTTAAATATCCCCTTCTATATGGATGCACAAATAATGTATTTTTTTAATACATTGGTTGTGTGATGGACCTCGCGAGCCTGAAAAATGTTGAGGGTGGGCAACGGGTTGGCCACCCCTGCTCTACATTTAATTCTCTTTTAGTCACCTTTCTTTTAGGAATTTAATTTTTTTACCAACTTTATTTGAAATTTTCAATCAACAAAAAATCCAGTCAAAATCTAGTTTAAATTTTTTAAGTTTTTTATTTTTTCCCGTGAAGTTATGCAACCATGCATTATCTTGATTCAATTCACGTTAGGTTGCCGCTCTTTAAGGCGTTAATTTTTTTGCCATTATAATTTTGCGATCTAAAGAGACTCAGGTTCAGAAACTCAGCCATTCGCCTTTCTTCATTTTTCAATGATAATATAAATATTAATATAAAATTTCATCTCTTTGTCATTTCCTCTTATTGAAAAAAATTTATATTTCTTTTCTCAAAGTATTATTTATTATTAAGATGATTTAGTTATTAATAATAAAAGATATATTTATATGCCCTATAGAAATTCACGTATAAAAAATGTGCCTCTAGAAAATGATATGACGCGTATTCCCTATTATATGATTTATTGCGGTGTGAACACAATGTTACCCCTTCCACGTCACACTTAGTTACTTCCGAGGAAAGGCAATAGATCCGCTCTATAGTCAAAAAGAAACTGAATAAAAACCTAAAAAGCGAGTTATCTGATCATACTATGATATTATTTTTTCTTATATTTTAATATTTATGATTTCCAAGTTTTATAAATGCACAATGATAGAAAATTTTATTCTTTCAATTTATGTTACGTGTTATTATCAAATTATCGAATTAATTTTTTAGGTGATTCATTCTTTGAATAAATAAATGAGTCCATCGTTGTTGATGATGTTAATTTGTATATTAGATAAGAAAATCAATATATAGTAAACATCAATGTATCGGGCGCTTTTATTTTTAAAAGGGGAGGGAAGGATCAAAATTTTAATAAATTTAATGAAATATGACAATTAAAAGCGAGCTCTTTGACTCCTCCCTTGTAATAATTTTTTGAATAAATTTTTTTTAGTGTTATAATAAACTTCTATTTTTAATCTAACTATATTGAAATTTATTATTAATATGTCCTAACTAAAAAAAAAATTAATATTTATAGTTAAATAAAATTTATAGAACAATATAAAATACGGTCAAAGATTCGCATTTAGGTCAAATCGAATGAAAATAAAAACATTTTTCATTTTATAAGATTGTAACTTGTGTTGTTAAAAAATATTAATGTCCATCAGAACTTTAGCGGTCGATGTTCATTGCGTTGCCAATAATAACAGATTATGAATAAAACAAAATAATTCCTAATATAAACAAGAATACATCAAGCAGCAGAGAGCGCGGACAAAGGGCGGATCGCAACAACATTGATTAATTGTTTCGCAATTCCAACCTATTCAATGTGTTTATTATCTCCACCCCTCCCCCCTCCCTCAACACAATTCTCGCTTCACCACTACAGCCACAACATAGTTTAGATAAATCACATTAACAGAAATTGATTGAATAATTAACGAAAAAATTCAAGAAAATATCTAAACTAATAAACTTTCTATTGTCCCTATAAATAAATATCTCTATAGGTAGGATTACCATACTTCCGGTTTGGAGTCCGGATCTGAGAAATGCCCTGATTTTACTATTATGAACCGAAAACGGGGCTAAATTGGGGAATTTTACTTAAAAAGACTTAAATATAATAAATTTGTAATTTATTAAGCCAATAATACTTATTTATTTTTAATTTAAATAATTTATTAATCACGCTATGTTTGGTAATATTTTTCACTCTCAGGATAGCTAAAAACTCAGATTTCAATGTCTAATTTTCAAAAATTTTTCCATACCCCCTAGACCCCCCGGAAGTCGTCTGTCCGGATCTGGCCTCTATAAATTATAGTAACCCCATCTATGAGCCTATTTAAACTTGTCGCATTCTTCAATTTTCAATTAAGCCTCTGGGGGGGGGGGGTGATGAGCTTCAGAGTTTGAGATCAGCTTTTATCTATTATAGGTTATATTGTTACAAGGGCGTCATTTGAAGGTCACGACTGGAAATTTGCTCCTCCCAAGATTTAGAAAAAAAGATAATAAAATATATATTTTATTAAAATGAATCTTTAATTAATTTAATAGTTTAAAATATAATTATGTTTAAGATTTTAGCGAGCATCGCATTTGATTTAATAAATTTTTGCCAAATAATTCTAAAATTTATCACGAATATGTTTATTAAAGCTTTTGTGGTTTGCATTATTATTATTATGGGAGTTTTTAATTTTAGACCACATTTGTATTAATGATTTAAATATCCTGGTAATTACTGTACAACGTTCCGACTGCTTGTTCAGCAGTCTGGGAGGCTCGTGGCTAATCGCATAAGCTGCGGATTACGAATCTAGAGTTGCTACACAACTCGGGTTCAAATCCCACGTGCAGTGAAAATTTTCAAACATTGCTAATGTCCTGCAAAATAAGAAGTCGAAACGTTCTACAGTATTTATATTTAAATAATTAATACAAATGTGGTCTAAAATTAAAAACTCCCATAATAATCCAAAATTTATTAAAATTTGATAGTTGTTTAATCTATAGGTTTTGGGTTTTTTTTAAATATTTATTTTTTTTTTTTTTGGAAAATTTTTATTTTTTTTTCCCCCCCCCTCCATACAAACCCTGAAATGACGTCCCTTGAATGACACTTCATTTGGTTATTAAAAAAATCCAAAACGAATATAAATTTGTGTATATTCCTACTGGGGAAAAAGTTATTTACCAGTGGTATATATCTTTATAAAGTTAGTTATTATTTCAAAGCTTCATCCTTAACGATTTTGCCGGACACTATAGAGGCGGGAGAGAGAATCCTCCCCAGGTAAAGAGGGATGGCCTTTTATAACAATGAAACAGTGATACACATTCAAAGATCTTCAGACGCCAAATTTGCATATTCTGAAGAAATGTCGGACTTTTCAACCAGCTTTTGAGTGAATTTTATTCTCATTGATCGATTTAGAAGTCTCTAATTGGTATATATATTATATTTGTTTAAATAGCATAACTGCTCACCATTGAGCACATGGACCAGGACGCTGGCAGAATCAGAGCTGCTCGGGGCGCAGGTGTAGTTCCCGGAGTCCTGAGGCAGAGCCCGGGAGATGAGCAGCTTCGAAGTTCTTGTTTGCTTTTCGGTGACGACGCTGATCCCACCCCGTTGCGAATAGTTGATCACCTGCCCTCCCTGATACCAGTAAATGAAACTGGGTGGCTCTGGAGTCTGCTGGACCACACAAGTGAGATTAATGTCGCTCCCAGATTTGATGTGAAGCTCAGCGTTGCCGAGGATTTTTGCTTTGGAAACTGCAAACAGAAACATTGAAAAAAATTGATTAATTTTTTTTAATATTTATGACGCAAACGAAGGAGTTATAATAGTATTAATCTAAGACCAAAGTATTTTAATCAAATTGAATAAATATATTTCGCCAACCTCAGAATAATTTTTGTTAAAAAAATTTTTATTAAAAAAAATATTGAATTTTTTTCTCTACATCTCGCTTTGAATTATTTGAGAAATAAGAAAATTTTATTTATTAACAGGAAAAGTTTTTTTTAACTAAACATTTACCGGTATATTACTTCTGAAGATGAAATAACGAATTAAGTAGGCCTATAAATCCTAATAAATATATTGAAACATATCACCTAGTGTTTTTGATTAATTTCTCCTGATTTTTTTAAATTTATTTAGTTTCCAAATGAAAAACCCACGTGCATTCATTCTCCATTCATTCCACTTCATTTAGATGAAAATGAATTATTATTAATCATCTTTTAAAAGGTTGCAAGTTTTTTAGTGAGGGTAATTTTTCAAATAAAATAATATAATCTCTTCTTTTGTTTTTCATTCAACTCTAGTTATTTATTATTCATTAATTCCTGGAAAATGTTTTAGGTGCATATCGAAATGAGTTTAATGAAAACTACATGAATAATAACACCATTTATCCATTTTTCTATCAATTTTCTAGTTAAATTTTAATGACATTTTTGCATCGTCAACTCGTAAAATAACTTATTAAAATTTTTACTTTCTCTTACCCTATATATGAAATATTTAATTCAAATCTAAACTCGTTCATTTGGATTTTGAAAGAAATTTTAAAATTATAGTCAAAAAAGTTTTATTTTAGGCCTTGTATTATTATACAATACATTTGAGGAATTTGTTATGTTACGTAACGAATTCTGCTAATTCACTCTACTGTAAGCCGCGTAAAAGAACTTCGAAATTTTCTACGGAAATTTTAAAGATTTCACAAATCAACGTTCAACATATTTTCGAGACAAATGGTGATTTTTCTCTCCCAGGCCGAAGGCGAGCGAAGAGGTCCAGGTGCCAAGCCCATCGAGCATCGAGGCTAGTTTATCAAAAAATTCGTTAAAAGAAATTTAATAAATAAATTCCACTAATTATAACCAATTGAATGAATCGAATTGATAATTTCCCTTTTAATTAATTTTGGTTTATATTTGTTTAGCGTGTGGAAAAAAATTATTTAAAACGCAAACAATTAAAAGATAATAATAATAATAATATAATTTAATATTCATACTAATAATTATATTTTAATCAGATATTTTTACAGAATTTCATCATTTATATTAGAACAAAAAAATTTATTTGCTCATTAAATGTAATAGAATGAATTTGAAATAATAAATTTATGAATTAATATTTCATTTATAATTATTTTATTTAATGAGCAATTTCAATGCGTCAAATTTTATTTTAGTCTAGCTAATAGAGCAAGAGCTCTGAGATAACCGCAACTCGAGAAAACTTGCACACAATAGAAAGCCTGACATCCCTTTATGAATTGAAGGGGACAAGCTGCTCTCTGCAAGGATTCAACCAAGCAACCAGAGCGCTAGAGAAATAGGCTCCGACTCTAATTCCACTATTCAGGCCTCCTAGTTCAGTGTCTTGGCTACATTGTTGTTCTAGCATGAAACCATTAAATAAAATAAAATAATTCCCGACAAGCTGCTAACAATAATATATTAATATTTTTTTGTTATGAAAATAGGACATTTACTTATTTTATCCCCCACTCCGAATGCAAAGGCCAATTAAGTTTCTAAATGAATATATAGGAAAGCATCAAGGATATATCCTTTTCAGTTAGGCTATAGAAATTTTAATAATTTCTAGACAGTTGAGGTCAGCTAACCCCCACCTACATTCAATGTTCGCTTTACATGTGATTCAATATATAAAAGCGAATAGAAAAAAAAAATTTCATTTGAATATATATATATAATTAACGTTGAAATTCGCCAATTTCTATTCCCATATATTCCCTATTTATCTAAATGGTTAAATTTAATTTGCTTCATTAAAATGAGAGAAATGAATGTGATATATTCAAATGTGTGATTTTTAAATTTTGTTCAACAGAGATTATTACAAAAATAGGGCCAAGAGTGCTGCTAAACAAATTACCATATTATAAATACAGTATAACAGAGGCATGGGCGTAGCCAGACTTCTTGTTAGGGGGGCCAACTCCTCGTTAGGGCGAAGAGGGGGGTTTGCAATTAATATCCACATAGAGTATTAATTATTTATTTAAATAAAATAAAAAAATTAAATTAATGTAGTGAATTGGAGTGTTAAAAAAAATTTCCAATGGGAAAAATATATATATATATTTTTTTTTTAATTAGGACCAGCCAGGGGGGCAACGGCCCCCCCTGCCTCCCCCTGGCTACGCCCATGAACAGAGGCTGTAAAATTCTTGAGAAAAATCTTAATTTAATTAGAATTTCAAACAAATGACGCTCATTGATAGGAGTATATTCTGGCAAATAAATTTATTTCGGCATTTCGGTAGCAAAACGCTTTCTTCTTCAGAAATAAGGTGACATCACCAAATCCAATTAACCTTCTCATTGATTTCGTCATGAGTCGCCCTGTAGAGGCAACAAATCTCTGATTTCTTAAGAATAATTATATCAAGTGATTGAGGACCAAATCACTTCGTTGATGCCCCTTTAATCCTGAGAAAGGAACAGTTTCACTTCCAAAACATCGGCTCTATATGGTGAAATAAATTTGTTTGCCTAAATATATTAATAATAATGACATAATTTCATCAATTAATAAGAACTTAGAAAGTTATACGAATTTTTCGGTATTCTTTAGAATGTCCTCTTTAAACATATAAAATTTCGTTTCAAAATTCTAACTGGACGGAAAGGAAAAGCGAGGGGCCGCCGCAAGCAGGCCCGATCCGAAATCTAGTACAATTTATAAATAACCTATTCCAAATGAATTAATGACCTAAATGGTGGGACGCAGATAATGATTTAAATAAAAAAAAGAAATATTCTATAAAAAATAGCTGAGCAAAATTCTCCTTATGTAAGTTAATTTGTTGGAGTCTGGCGAAGTGGAATTTTAAAGAAATTACACTCATTATCATTATTATTTATATTTAGGCAAATACAAACAGAGTGTGACAAACAAACAGACGCAGGGACATTAGCGAATTATATATGTGGATTGTGACTTTTTATCAGTGATCTTTTAAAATAAATTAGTATTTAAATTAAAATATACAATTAATAACAAACTGAGTGTTTTATCTGTATATTTTAATTTACAAAATGTTTCAACGAGATAACTTTAAATGTTAAATTATTTAAACTCTGAAGTAGGCTATTCATTAAACATTTGATTGTTCTTTAGGTATTAATTGAATAATGACAAAAAATAATCGCGAAAGAAAAATAAATTTTAACAGGTTAGAAGTTCAAATAAAGTATAAAAAAGAAATTTTGAAAACAGAAAAGAAAAAAAAGAGAGAATCAATTTAAAAAAGTAAAAATGATTACCCGAATCTAACAACGAGTAAATCTTAGCGGGGACATCAAATAAAGTAATTGAGCTCAAGCCTCAAGCCTCAAGCCTCAGGCACGGAAGATAAATAATTTAAAGTTAGCATGAAATCCAATAATCATGGCGAGTGATCCATATATTAAAACTTTATTTTAACACAGATTGGTAGATAATTGGCCAAGCATTAAAATGGCGTCACTTTTAATTGCTCTTTAATTTATTTGAAGGTGATTTGATGGCGAACCACACTTACTAATCCCCTCCCTCATTTTAATATTAAGTTATCAAAGAACAAAAAGTGGAAAAGGTGCGCTAGGCCTATATTATACTATTTTTTTAATAAATTAAAAAAAATACCTGTATAGTCTACCAGTATGAATGAAATTGTCTTGTTCATTATTATAGCTTACATCAAAGAAGTTTAGTCAAAGAGTGCTTCATTTTTATTTTTAATTTAAATATTCGATCTTTCATTGAAATATTTTGTGAAATATATTAATACAAATAATAAACTCGGTTATATGTTTCAAGTTATTTAGTAATTAACACTTAATCAGCTCTATTCAACAGACGTTAAAATTTAAAATAAACAAATGGGTGTTAAAAAGTAATGTAAAAACAATGAGCGTTAAAAAAATGCTATTCTAAATCACTTCCTTACCTAAAATAACTATTCTGTAAACAAAAACTTTAAAGCCGAAGAGTTAACATTTAATATATAGTGTTAAAAATTAATGTCTAGGGAGTGCCTTTAATATTTTAACGTCGTGTTTAAAATAAAAATGGCGTCCTTAACCTAAAAAGTAAGGTTATGATTTTGATAGCTTTGAAATAAAAGCAACATGTTAACGTCGATGTTAAAACTTTGCTTAGAGAATAGCATTTTTAACGCTGATTGTTTTTACATTACTTTTTAACACCCATTTGTCTATTTTGAATTTTAACGTCCGTTTTTAGAGAATAGACCTGAATAAGTATTAAGTGTTAATTTTTAATTAATAAATTTCTTGAAACATCTTCTTCTTCTTCGCCCTAATCCCGTGGTGCGGGGTCGGCGGTCATGGGTTTTTGCGACTAGCAAGAAATAGAACAGACTGACTGACCCGTCGCACGGTCTGACGCCTGTTAAAAATATAGAAGGGAAGAGACTGACATGCAAAGAACAGAAGTACGCCAGTACCAGGTAGGGCAGCTCGTGGTCGCCATCCACAAGATGTGGGCTCCTGAGCTCAAATATCTTGAAACATATATTTTATATAAAATTTTTACTTTTTCTTATAGAGAAAGTTTTGAAATCGTCAAAAAATTCCACCTCGATATTTTGATGAAACTTTTTGAGAATGTTATATAAGCGGAAAGGCGGATACAAGTGGGAGGGGGTGCAAGGGGTAACCCCCCCCCCCCCCGAGATTTGAGAAAAATATTTATCTTGAGAATTAAATTTTATTTTTAATATAAAATTTTAAAAAATAATATGCCTAATTAGAAATTGTAATTGTGTATACCATATATACCCTGGTAAATAAGTACAAAATGCAAGTTTAAATTACTGAAAGTAAAATAAAGTTTTGTGCTGTGCTACCAGTCATACCAAATTACCCCCCCCCCCCACCACAGCAAAAAAAACTCCTTTGAATATGCCTTGCATAAGTGTGTGTGTGTGTGAACACGATATCTTAAAAACGATCATTGGATTCCTACACTAAAAATGTCGATATGTATCAACTTTTGGAGTAAATTCAACGGAAAGTAGTAGGCTACTTCGCTTAACAAGTTTTTTCAAAAGTTTTTTATCATAAATTATTTTAAACAATTTTCTACTTTTTTTTTTAATAGTAACTGAAAAGCGGAAAACCGAGGTGAAGTCATCCTCGATTTTTTTTTTAATAGTAATTTAGAAACTTAAAAATAAATATTAAATTATGAATTTTTAAATATAAACGAATAAAATCAATCAAAAATAAATAAAAACTCTTATTAAAATAAACTTGTGGCATCAATCAATCACAAAGCAATGCTTCAATCGTTGTTTATGCCCTTTTTTACTTTTTTATTTGGGATCAATCATCGATTCTACTTTTAAGGGCTCCCATGAGGTAAATTATATTATAATATTATTTTTTTATACTAGAAGAAAAGAGGCAGGAATTGTGGACTGGAGCCCGTATTGTTGATAAAACGGCTTTGGTCGTGCAATAGAATAAGGGCTTGGAGTTATTTGGGGAATCCATTGCGAGGAGTTGAGGCGGAATCGTTCTGGCTCCAGGGCGCAGATTCCGATTTTCTCAGACATCCATCCAAAAAGTGAGTTTTCTACACACCCACCCCCACCCCACCCCACCCCCTTCTTCCCTTCTTCCCCCCAACACCCACAAATAGAGCCTATACTTCTTAGAAACCCACACTCTCTAATTAACTCTATCAGAGTATTTATTTAATAAAAACATATTCTTTTTAAATTTAATTTATTATACGAAACATTTCAAAATCAATACGTTCTTATTTAACATCACGTAATAAATAGAATAAATTTTATTAGCAAAATAACGGGTCGTTTTATTTTGAGCAAGATGATATTCCTTTGAATTATATTTACAAATTGGGGAATTTTTTCAATCCCGATTTATTCCAATAGTCAATAAAGAAGAATGTACTCATCGTTTCTCACCACTCAAATGGTTCCTTGTATCAATATTTATTCCATTTTTTTTTCTTCTTTTTTTATCAATTGACAGATAAATTTAAGCATATTGACATTGTAAGTAAACAGAGGGATTTACAAAAGAATTAATTATAAAATCATTTTTGGAACACGAAACTCGTGTTATCGTTCTTATGTTAATATGCTTATTTACACAAAGATGGGAAATTAAAGGAATTTTATAGGATATAAAATTTCAAATGAGAATTATCAGAAACCAACGGAGTGAGGGGATGAAACTAAAAATTAATATTTATGTTTTTTGGAAAGTCAATCATTTGTGTTGCCTATATTCAGGCGCACAAAACGAAGGGAATACTGATATAACAGTTGCCAAATTATTTCCAAGAAATAACGTTAAGTTCGTGACAATCAGAGAGCTTACTTTGGTCTGTAGAAGTCTATTATTTATTTTATTTTTAAAAACAATTTATTTTTATTTCCTAAATTATTTAAATTTTTTTTTTTGTTTTTTTTTTCTGGGACCCCCTTTATTTCATTTTATATTAATAAAAAATTTTTTAATTATTGATTAAAAAATTTATATTTTCTACTCTATTCTATTCATAAAAAAGTCTGGTGTGACTGGTCGCACATCAGATTTATTGTGTCGACATATATTTAGTTTCCGCCGATATATTAGAATTCAAGATATAAAATTTCTGTCTCGAAAACCACTTTTTTTGGTTTCAGGGGACCTCAAAACGTGAAGATCCATCAAAATCTCGACATCGAGTTTTTGACATGAATCCAATACTTTCTCTCTCTATATATATATTACATATATACATAGGTAAGAGAAAGTAAAAAACTGTGTCAAAAAATCTCTTAAATTGTCTAAGTTTTTTGAGATTCCCTTTTAAGGCCGCAAAATAATCCCCCTTGAGAAATCCATAAGCTAGAGAATTACCTTTTATCTTATTTTTAAAATTAATAATTAAACATGTCGAATAAATAATGCAGATATTATCAATTGGAATCATATAATGTTCTATTTTTCGGCATAATATCTATGTACGGTATTATATTAAAAGTTAATGTAAGTGTTAATTAATACATTTTTTGAAAAAAAAATACATATTTAAATAAGTCATTATTTTTAATGATATGCACTTTAATTATTTGATTATTAAAAGACATGGAAATTGTAATAAATGTAATAAAAGAAGTGGTATGCCACTAAACATAGAAGTTTAATTTTATCCTCTATAAAAAAAGATTGCCCACCCCTGATTTGTGATATACGAGTACACGGCCTATGCCTATGCCTATATATACCAGTACAGCGTATACTAAAACAAAAAGGGATAATATATTACACTTGAGAACTCATAAAATTTCTAAAGATAATTATCAACCTGGACTATAAAGTGTTAATATTTATTATCAATGGAGTAATTATGGATTTAATTTTAGTTATAGTTCTTATCAGCGAGAACGAGAACCAAAGGGAGAAATTATATTTATTTTATCATTTTGAAGAGAAAACTCTGAGTGCCAAATTTTTGCTGGAGGGTGATCTGTCACGTCACGTCACGTCACGCTCTTTCAGCTAAACGCTGGGCTTTTAAATTAAACCGGCCAAAGAGTACTTTACTGAAGTACTTTTAGAGTTTTTTTTTTTCGATTTTTTTCGAAACAAGCTCTAACGATTTTGATTAAAAATCATAAATCAATTACTTTTTAGGTGGTCTTTAAAATTTATATTTTCTCCCAAAGATATTTGAAGATCACTTTACTCTAGTATTCTGATATTGCCGTGGTAACAAAATTTAACGCCTATGCTTGATTATTCCTGCATATTCTCAGAATATTGTAATGGAAAGGATTGTAATTATCGCTGAAGCTGGCCAAATGGTGATCAGGCCGAGGCCATTGTATTATAATAAAAAAATCTGCTGTGACTGGCCGCACAGTGCACAATTTTCTCTTACCTTTGGTAAGTTGTGTTCTGTGCTTGTCACACCAGAATTTTTGTGTCGACATATATTTAGTTTCCGACAGTAGAGCACAATTGAATTCGAGTTGTAAAATTTATAAACAGAAAAATATTTATATTCTGTAGGAACCGACCGAATATTCGGTTTCGGTTACGGTTTCGGCCAGTTTCGGCCAAAAAAAAACAGAAAGAAAATAAAGAATAATAATAATAATAAATCATGGTTTCGGCCGTAGTTTCGGTTTCGGCCAAAAAGTAGCCGAAACTTGAGTCTTAAAAAAAATGTCAAATGATTTGCACTTGAAGGAGAAAAAATTTTTGTCTCCCTAAAAAAAGGTAAAATGATTTTCAAGGAGGGGAAAAAAATTTCAAAAAAAAAAAAATATAAATTTTTTTATAGGAAATACAAGTTTCGGTTTCGGTTACGGTTTCGGCCGAAACTAAGGTTGAGGCCGAATATTCGGTTTCGGTTTCGGCTGAAAATCTTGTTTCGGTCGGACCCTAATATTCTGTTACCAAGGCAACCATTTCTTCTATTTTTCCTATGAAGTACAAGAGTAAAGTGTGCTTCAAAAGATTTCAAGGACAAAAACACGTAACGTTCGAAAGCATGAGAAATTTGTATGCTTTGAGGTCAATCCACCAGTTTTTTTAACTATTTTATTTTATTTTTATCCATAAACAAATGATTTTGATGAATTATAAAAGAACATTTTAACATATCAATCTAGACAGTAAATATGATGGATGAATGAGAATTCAGAATTTCCTCCATGTATGGATTTTTGAATAAAAAATTAACATTACATATCAAGAGTTGGTATTTTTCACAATTAAATTAGATGTATGATATTGAATAACATAAAAACTAAATAAACGTAAATTGCAGAGTGCACTGTGATCTAGTGGTAGGGCATGTTGGGGAGAAATAGATAGATCGACTTTCGGGGGTGCATGGTTTGTTCGTAAGGCCTATTTGAGTTAATTAATAATTATATTTTATATTATTTTAAAGGACTTGTACATTCATAAGAATTATTTCATTTTTTCTTTTAAAGGGAGTTCACCAAATTCATTTCCTGATATATTTATGAAATTAACCCGATCTTTTATTGAGACCTGGTTTTTGACTAGATGAATAAGAGAATCTTTTGAATATCAAAAATATTGTCATTAATATATTAATATTAATATTAATTAATATAATATTATTTTTGTGGCTTTACTTTTTAAGTTACACCCTTAAGATAATATTAAAAGGATGATTCAAAAATAGAAATTTCGAAAACGCCGCTATTTTATAATTTCAAATCAAAACTAACCAAAAACTATAAACAAGTTCGTTTTTCTCCGAGGAAATTTTGTCTGGTGCTTTCATTAAAAAACTTTTTGTTGTTTTCAATTGTTTTTAATAAAACTCTAACAGTAGCGTTTATAAAAAAACATTCTCGTAATTTTTGAGTTAAAAAAAATATCTATTCTTGTGAAAAATATCCTATACGTCCACCTATAATAAATAAGTAAAGCAATTACCTCTTGAAAACAAAAGTCCAAGTTAGTTTGTATGTAATCTAAAGTGAAAGAAAGAATAACATTTTAGAACTCGAACCTTCTTTAGGAGTGGCAACTTTATTTTCGCTTAGCGTTTCTTAAGAAACACTTAAGTGTTTCCTACTTAAGAATTGATAAAACCAAACACACCTCACTAGATAATGTTTAATTCAATATCGGCAAAAAAAAATGGGGATAAAAAACTAAGAGGGAAATATTTTATCTATTTAATAGGCTATGTACTAAATAATAATAGAAACAATGCTAGAACATGCAACAATAAAAGAGGCGCCATATAAAAAGTATTTTTTATTTTCATCCTTGCAATCGAGGATTAAATAATTGAAATTGTCAAAAATAATTATATTTTTATAAAATTTATTATATATTTGATACACGTATATGGAGAACGTTTTTAAATTAACATTTAATAGGATAATTAAATCCAAGTAAGATAACACAAGATTTTTTTGTTTCAATAATTTATTTAACATTTTATACGATGTTATACATAGATGTGTCGAAATACGTATAAAGTGTTAAATAAATTATTGAAACAAAAACCTTGTGTTATCTTACTTGGATTTAATTATCCAATTAAATCCTAATGTTTCAACTAGAGCCAACGGTTACCAGTTTAAAATTGATTTTAATTTTAAAGATTCTGTCCGGGCAGACATATTTTTAAAAGATATACTAAGGAAATGATGAAAATGCAGCCAAATAAATAAAAAATAAAATAAAATTTCAATTTCCTCTGTCGATGTTTCGAACGCTCATCTCGCTCAGCATCAGGACAGATGGAATAGCCATAAGCTTAGATTGATATCATTCGGTTAATAAGCCTAACTAGAAGTAAATAAAACAAATAAAAGACAGATCTTGTCATTTTGCAATTTTTGTGGAATTTTCTGTTGTCTACGACGTTTTATATATACTCATATTATTTTGATATATCAACAGTATATATTTGTGCATCTAGATATGAACAATTCGACCTATATCAATTTAAGCTTATGACTATTCCATTCCATCTGCCCTGATGATGAGCGCGATGAGCGTTCGAAACGTCGACAGAGGAAATTGAAATTATGCTAAGGAAGTTTTTAAGTTTGAAAATAAATTTCTCTAAATCGGATTAGCGTTAAATATAACTATAGCTTATAGCTTTTGAGTTATAATATTAAGCAGTTTCTCAACCTTTTATTTAATAATTTTTTTTTATCGAGAGGATATTAATATCAAATAGGCCTACTCCAATATTATTTATTCGGGGTCTATAAAAATACCCCAAATCGAAAACACTTTATGAAAGTAATCATTAATTAATGTTTACTCACTAACAACGTTGAGACGGAAGGCCTGAGAGATCTTGGGCTCAGTGCTAACTTGGCACTCGTAAGTGCCAGAATCTCTGGTTTGTGGCGAACTAACACGAAGTGTCCACTCGTCACTTCCGTCGCTGTGCAACGCCTGGAAGCGCTGATCGTTGGTATAAGTGAGAACACCGACAGTTAAAATATGCAAATCTCTTTTTCGAATCCAAGATACGGCACGATCTCCCAAATTGCGTACACGACAATGTAAATAGGCAGCTTGGCCTACTGTTGTTGTCTGTTCACGCCGGGTGGAATTGTCGAAATAAGGTTGGGAAAACGGCTGCTCCCAATAAGGGGTGTGTTGCTGTTCCACCACTGTTCCTGAAAACACAAACAAAAACGAGATCAGTTAAATAAAGACATAACGATTACAGAAATCTTTATTAATGCTAACAGCAAAATTTAGCTCATAATGATCTATTGCCATTTAAATTCGCAGATGTTCACAATCCACACCTTCAACATTTCGCACCTCAGCAAGGCCTGGTCGAAATCGACTTATAATCGGTATCTGGGCTTTCTATTTATTTTCAGATATTAGGCTACTTTCTCCAAATTTACCTTGTACATGTTTTGTAATAAATAAGTAAAAACAATATTTTTAAAAGAAGGTGAAGAAAAAAGACTTTATTCGGTCCAAAATTATTTATTTCCTATGTCAACGTTTCGGTGACTATACGTCACCCATCCTCAGGTCCTTAAAATACAACAACACAACAAAACTTTATATATTTAGACAAATTTAAAATATAAATACAAAAGAAAAAGAGAGAAAGGAGAAAAAGTAAGCTCACAAAGGTCGTAAAGAATCTTTCGTGCCTCATGCACTCGTGAATTAAATTCAACAATTCGATTGTTGCTTGAAATGATGGCTGTAATTCGGACTTCAGCTCATCATATATCCAAAATACATGCAAGTTTCTACCACGAGTCAATGTAAGGCGTCTGTTATTGAATTTACTTTATACTTTTATTTTTTCTTAAGAACAAAGATTAAAGGTGGAGGAGAGGGGGAATTCCATGAATATACTTCACAAACTTATTGAAATAAACCAATACATTATCACTCGTTGTAAAATTAAAAAAATTAAAGACAAAATGATCATCCCCCTCTCTCGGCACTCACCCGCTCAATAAGACGTAATAATATTTGTAAACAGAACCTAAAGTTGGATCTCTAAAAATAATTTAGCCAATGCAGTCTGCGTCAGACCATCACAATAAGAATCTAAAGTCCGCCATTCCCCGAAAATAGGTCTTTAATCCCAAGCTAAGATCAATAGAATAGTATGAAACAAATAGAAAGAAGAGATAAAATTAGATGTTCTAGCGAAAGTGATTTTGGATTGGCTATTAAAAAAAAAAAAGTAAAAATTGATCTTGTTGAACTTAAACGGCGATCTAAAAGTATTGAGCTCAATCGCCAGAGCACTTTACATGTACAAAGTTTTAACCATTTATCTATGGGGCGTATTGCAATGGTATGCATAGGTGGGTGGTTGGTGTGGGGGTGGTTTGCACGGATTGGCACAGGACGACAATGGCTGCCGACGGCCCATCGATCCTGGCCAAAAAGGGCCCAAAGAGCCGCTAGGCTCAAACAGAAAACCCTCTTGGACTTGGACAGGTACCCTTTTCACCTGTTGTCTATAATCCTCAACAACTCCGCTCCCAGGGACAAACGTATCAAAATCTATCTTTTATACTGCAACATCATAAACTGAAATTACATTCATTTTGTGTCTCACATATCACTAAAGCTCTAACTTCTTCTCCAGAATGAATAAAACTTATGTCCGTGAAGTTTTCCTTTTCTTATTCATCTGTTGTTGTTCTGAACCCCTTGGGAAATTTACCCCTTTTGCGGATAAATACATCCACGTTCGCGGATTTTAATCAAAATAGATTTGTCCAAACTTATTATTACTTTTGATAATAAAATTTTAAATATTAAAAATCGGGCAAATTTTTCTGTATTTTTAATCACGTCAAAAATTGGAAATTTTGAGCTATTGATCTAATTTACATGTAAATAATAATGAATTATTATTAAAATTACTAAAACAATTTTTTTGTGAATTTTGATTTTTTTAAAATCTTGATTAATTATCTTTTTAATCTAGTAATTAATTATATTTAGTACAATTATAAGATGGACGTATTTAGATTTTTTTTTTGTTCGTATTAAAAAATTATTAATTGTTGAATTAATGATCTTATTTGCAAGTATAATATAAATCTAATATATTTATATATAAAATAGATTTTTTCTGTTAATTCTTAAAAGACATTTTTTTTTGATATTTTCAAATTTATGATAATCATTAATTTCTCTTTTTTTATTTAACGCGACATTATTTATGAAACTAATTTAATTTTCCAGAGTTACAAATTTAAATTTAAGAACAGTTTTAATTAAATTCACGAATAAATGATATAAAACTATAAAGAGAAAAGGTGAGAGACATCGCAATTCCATTTATTTTCTAAAAATCTTTTCTCCAAGGCTGGCAAAATAAATGAATGTTATTGTCTAATAAAAAACAAAGTGAAATATTGTTTTATATATATTCACAAAATTCTCAACAACAATTTTAATAATAGTCATGATAGCCAGAGTCCCAAGTGGGTAACACTTTTTTAAAATACTAAAAAAAAGAAAGGAAGAAAAAAAAGAAACAAGAAAGAAAATTGGCTTGACTAGGTAATTTAATTCCGGAAAAAAAAATTTTACGCATGAAATTGAGTCGATTAAATTCCTTAGGAATGGGAAAAAAAATATACTCAACAAAATTCGCGTTTGGCATTATAATTCCGACAGAAAACACTTGAAAAATTTTGTTCGCCTCCTGCTGGATAAATATTTTATAAGAAATATTCAGAGATTGAAATCACCAGCCTCTGATGGACAAATATGACGTCATTTTATTTGTAGATATTTCAACGCCTGGTCATCACATGTTTAGTAAAAAAATCAACTAAATAAAATTATTATTAGTATCATTATCATTACTACAAGTATATATAAAGCGCTAACCACTGACTTCCTGTCCCTGTGTGTATGTGCTCGTTCTCTCGCTGATTGGCCAGAGTTACAGGAAGTGAGGGTCAGAGAGGGAAATTTAAAATTTCCAAACAATGAGCAAAAATAAATTTGATGCATTTGCTAGCCGAAGGTGAGCAAGGGGGTCCAGGGGGCGTAGCCCCCCGGGCAAGTGGTAAAGCCTGCCCGAATTTTATTTTTAAAAGAAGCGAGCGTAGAGGGAGATTCCACTTTCCTTAAATAATAATTAAAGTTTCGATCGTTGCGCATTTTTTGTACATTAAAATATACAAATAAAACCCTTGGTTATATGTTTCAATATATTTATTAATTATTTTCGACACTCATGCCTATATTTAGAAGATGACACACGAGTGTTGAAAAAAGTGTTAATTTATAATTAATAAACCGAGTGTTTTTCTGTTTTTATTGTTCTCAATTTCCTCCCACTTCTCAGATAACATCATCCTAATAGATTCTTCAATTTTATATTTTTCTGTTATTTAGAAGGTGCGAATGATAAGGTGGCTGTAGATATCAGTTAACGTAGAAAATATAGAGCTGGCAGTCCAAAGGAGAGCTTCTGTATGAAATAAAACCCTAAAATGATTGAAACATTTCCGCTTCAATGGAATATTGCCATCTCCAGTGAACTAAGAAAGTTATAATAAGTTATAATTATTTTCTTTTGACTAAACATGGAATTATTCGATTAAAGTCAGAAGGTTTCAATAAATGGAGTTTTAATTCATATCGATACTTTGGCTGCCAGCTCCTTGTTTCAAACGTAATACTGTTGTTAAGTATTTGAATATTTTACACATTAACTCTTTTAGTAACAATATAATTACACCCTTCGTAATTCCTTTTAAATTAATTTTAAATGTCTAAATGTACAATAACTTGTAATAAAATTCGGAATCCATTTGATGGGATCAATGTCCTCAACAAATTGTAATTAAATACAAATAAATAGTAACAATATAATTACAGTGATTTTTAAAAATTAATATAACATAGAAAATTTCTTGTTTGGAGGGAAAGAAGTTGCAACCAATTGAGCCTCCATTGAAAAATAATAATAAACACTCTTTGATAGAACGTTTCGGCAAGTCTCTTATTAAATAGGAAAGGAAAATTTTGTATCCAAAATTTAATTCATCATCTCAAAGAAAATAAAAACAAATTTCTGAATTTACTTGTCAATTAATAAATCATTATTAAATTTATTAAAGCTAGTAGGATTCTAAATATAACATTATTGTTTAAGTTTTGATATATCTTCAGAATATATACATTTGTTATATATATATATCTGACAGATTTGACACTGGACTGTTCGACATTGTCCAACGGAAGAGCTTTTCGGCCACAGCCATTCATTTCGAGCGTCTAAACTTAATGAGAAGAATAACTTGAGCTCTCCCGAATAAGGTCGCAGGCAAAGTTATGGGGAGATATTAATCCGGCTCTTCCCCAGGGCTGAATAAGGGTCACATTGGTACATTAAGACGTTCGAGCCAAACTTAATTGCAATTCCCAGGGAAACTATTCGGTAATATTATTCGCAATTACTCTTACGCGCACGATGCATTTGTATTACTTGTATTTGCAGAGAAAATGCTTTAAACTGGGCCTCCGCTCTTTCTCTAGATCATCTTTGCTTATTGCAGCTTAAAACAATTTCTCCTTAAAGAGATAAATATTTTAAAGTATATTTAATATACAAAACTAAGATCATTTAACAACACATGTCTTACTTATCGTTAATTCAAGAGATTTCATTTTTCCTCTTTTATTTTGCTTCAACTTTCTAAATTAATTTTCTTCTAAATCAAGATTAAGTAGCCAGTTATTTAGGATTAGAGGTTGGGATTTGTTAGCTTGGTCTCTCATGTTCGGATAATATCAAGGAAAACAAGTTGAAAATTATCACTAAGGCTGGCCGAGCATTAGAGTACAAGTATACAAATTTGCTTTTGGGCGAGCAATCGATCTTTTTGAGAAGAGCAAATTGATATTGCTATTTCGATAAGTGTGTAAATAGGCCTACGCTAACAAGTGGGGAAAAATATTTCATATTATTAATTGAAATGATGTTTTGTAATTATGTAGAATTATCTCCACCAATCAGTCAAAAAATATTCTTCCATCCAGTCTGATGGGACAGTCCCTTATATAAAAGAGATCACCAAGCAATTGGTTTAATGTATCCATTAAAGTTTTATTTTATTATTATTTTTTTTTTTTTATTAAGTTATTGTATATTTTGAATATTATTGATTATAATCGGCCAAAATTAAGATCTCAAAGATTAAAAAAAAAGGGAGAAATATAATATATTGCTAAAATTTTAAAAGCTCCTTTGTTGGCTACGCCACTGATAGGGAGGAAAATTAGCTAATATATGGCCCCTTTAACGCATTAGTGTGTCAAGCGCCAGCTACCGAGTTTTGAGAAAATTAACATTGAAGTTTTTTGTTTTCATTGGATTATATATAATTTTTTTTGTCAATTGTGCAAGTAACATTTAATATAAATTTTTTTAGGACATATTTCATAAAAAATAGACTACTATTAATTGGACCCTGTTATGCAATGGTGTGTCAAAGACCAAAAAATTAAAAATTGAGTTAAGCACGGAATATTGTTTCAAATGCTTTAATTAATAGTATTTTTTATGAAATATGTCCTAAAAAATTTATATTTAATGTTACTTGCACAATTGACAAAAAAAAATTATATATAATCCAATGAAAACAAAATCTTTATTGTTGATTTTCTCAAAACTCGATGTTTGGTCTTTGACACACCATTGCATATCAGGGTCCAATTATAACATTTGAAACAATATTCCGTGCTTAACTCAATTTTTAATTTTTTGGCGCTTGACACACTAATGCATAACAGGGTTCATATATGTGAATGTAAAAATAAAAAGTAAAAAGAAGTGAACAGAATTAGTTAAACCCCCGTCCCCGTCCCAGTCACTCTTATTTTTTACTTTTTAAGAATGACGTGGTGCAATACTATTTTTTATAAATCCATAAAAGACTGTTGCCTTTTCGTCTTGAGCGATAAAATACATACCAAGTAATTGAAATAAAAGAAGCCCCAGATGTCGAAAATGAGAAAAAATATTTTTTGCTGCTGCCATCATAAGAGAAATTTTCAAAAAAGCTAATAAAAATTTTACCTGCTTAATTAAAAAAAAAATATTTAACTTTAATTTTGTCAAAATTTTTAATATGTCACGTTAAATATCAAAATATAATTGAGCGTGTTTGTTTTCGACGAAAGGAGTTCCAAGATTGAGAGTGGAGGCATGCGAGCAATTCTAATACATTTCCCCATTAATTAGCTTAAACTTAAATTCGATTCAGTGATCAAAAGAGAAATAACAAAGAGTTTTTAAAATAATCTATAAATAGGGCTATTCATGTATAATTAGGCCTAGCCGAGACATTTTTGGGAGAGTTATTAATTAGCGCTCCCCAGATCATCTCTATAAGGGTTCGGAGCAATTAATTGGAAAATTCAATAATGAGATGGCCATTTGGGTTGCATACTTCAGGCACCCGACCTTAAACTATGTATAAATTAAGATGGTAAAGAAAAATAATATTATCCAATAAAATTTACATTCGCTTGGATAATAAAAGTTTGACCCAATTAATGCTGCTAGTGCTGCTTTTTGGAAAATTCAGGATGATTTCAATTGAAAGCACAATTTACTGGTCGAAAGGATTAAATTTCAGGATCAGTTTCTTTCTTAAAAGGATTCGGTCTTCTCTTCTTTATTGACTTCGCCTTAAGTGTTTGATCCATCTTATTTCAATTTGTGCTTGTGTCTATGTGCGTGTGTGTGTGTGTGTGTGTGTGTGTGTGTGGGTGTGGGGTGTGTTAGAATTGTTTAATTCTACATTCACAATTGGAAGGAAGTCTTTTTTCTCTTTATTATAATAATAATAATAAATTCATATTTAAATTTAAAAAAAAATTAAAATTATTGTAACACTTTCTTTTTCTGAATTTGCCTGATTACAAAAAATTAATTTTCATAATTTTTTAGTAAGTCATTAAAATAATTATAGCTTTCTGATACAAAAATCCCTTATGAAATTAATTCATTACAAAATAAAGGGTCGGACTAAGCCGAGCGCACAACTTTGCCCACCCACTATTCAAGAAAAAAATATTTGTCCCCCCTAGGGCCCCCCATGATGTTCCGATGTTATACATATTATATATCATTTTACTCGGGAGGAAGTCTGGTTTCTGAATATATAAAAAAAAATATAGGTTATGTGAGAAAAAAAATTTTGTCCCCCCCCCCCTAGAGCCCCCCTAATGGTCCGATGTTTACCAAAAGCTTTTCAGTTCTTGGCCTCTACCCCTAGTTTATGGGTGCAAAATTTCAAAACAATTGAATGAATAGTTTTTGAGATTTCGTTGACGAAAAAATTACCACAGACATTAACACACACACACACACACCCCGACATCATTCCAAAAACTTCTTAAATGGATTCAGGGGACCTCAAAACGCATTTTGGCAGCTTCAGAAAAATTTCGATTTTATTTACGATTACATTAACTTCCCCCTGCCAACCTACGGTTGATGGGCAAATTTAAAAAAGTAAGAAAGAATTTACGGTAGTAAATTCAAAGGGACTGTGGATTTTCTTGATATTAAACATTTTAATAGTAAATAAACATGAAAGATAATAAATTGAAACTATAAAATAAATTTTTAAATAATACATGTTTTAGAATATAAAATTTCATCCAAATGGCTTCATTGGAGGTTAAAAGAGGTTATTTCTCCATATTTAAGGAAAAAAATGGGCAAATTTGTTTTGATTTTGATGAATGTAAACAAAAGATTAAAATGTAAATAAATGAAAACATGAAAGATAATAAGTTGAAACAATAAAATAAATTTAAAACGTACCGGAAGCGTTAGGGACCAAAACGTATTTTCCCCTGAACCAGTTATATGTAATTATTATTTTTCTACGATCTTGAGTTCAAGCCGTAATTTTTATGCGCACGGACAGACGGACAGACAGACGGACACCGGAATCTCTGCATAAGCTCTCTCCCTTAGTACTACGCTCAGTATGAGCTAAAAAACGCATTGAAAAATTCCTTAATATTCTAGTTTTTTTTAAGTACGTTTGGGCGCCTCTCCTACACCCCCTTAAAAGATGGGATGTTTATTTTTTATCTCGAGGTATGAATATATTAATAGATAGAAGTTAAATATTCCGAAGAGTGATTTAGGGGGCGAAATTTGCTCGAATATATAATTAAACCATTATGAGTGAAATTCTCGCTGTCTTAATTTATATAATATCAGAGACACAACATGAAAATTATTGTTCAGAACAGAAGGTATGTTGATGGCTGTAATTAATGAATTGATCGATGCAGCCTCAACCAGGTGTAAATGAAACTCTCATTGTTTAATTCATTCGCAATATTCGAGTTTCATTTACTGACCCGCCTTCAAAATCATTCCTTATCAAAGAGTTTAAAAAAAAAAATTTCTAAACAAATAATTTATTCAAGAGCATTTTGAATTAAAAAAAATTCTTTTTTATTCATTTCTAACACTATTAAAAAACTTTTCTCAAACCAAAAAAAGAATAAGAAAAGAAAATTTAAATTTTTTTTTTATCGATTCCATTACTATAAATATTAATATATGATATATTATTGGAATGGAAATATAATCGCAGTTGAACTTTGTCATCTCACACTTGGAAATTGAAATAAGATAGTCAATAAAAAAAAAAAAAAAAAAAAAACGAAAAAAGCGTTCCGCCCTAATTCCAACACCAACTTGACAATAGAGAAGAGAAGCTCTGAGATGGGATCAGAGGAATCGTTTTGAGGGGACAGAAAAGGCAACTTAGATTTATCCTTTTTGCTTTTTACCATTATCTTTGACCAATGGTACATTTTACAATTTCTCCTCTCTTTTAGAAAAATTTTAGAATAAAAAAAAATTAGCTTATCATATAGGCTACATATGAAACTAACATATTTGTACTTTTATATATATTATTTATACTATTAATACGTTTATCTATGTCAGCTAATCCAATCAGGAGATTCCAATCTATCTGAACTTCCATGCCATAACTTCTAACAGAGTTGGCAAGTTATTTACAGACGAGTAAATTACAAGGTTATTTACTTATTTACGCGTAAATAACTACCTTGTAAATAACTATGTCGTTATAAAAAAACCAACTCCCTAAAAAAAAAGGACAAAGGCTTCGCTTTTAATATGTTAGAGCATTGTCGATGTTGTTTTCTTTTTATTCAGTGAATAATATAATCAAAATGGTAATAAAATAATTAAAAAATGAAATTCAAAAATTAAATATGGTAACTTAACCTACAACTGTCATTTTATTTGTATTATTTTCTTTAATTAATTAATATCAGATAATTAAATTCAGTTTGCTTCTATTTTTTTTTTTTAGCTTTCTGATAAGGAACTAAACATATGGAAAATTATATATGGCCCAAAAAGTGGAATCTGACATATGTTGCAAAATCGATTACTATATGAATCCTCAAGATTTAAAAAAAATTCAAAAGTAATATTTGTTTTGATTTCTATAATATAATACGTAAAAATGATGAAAAAGAAGAATAAACTATACTATTTAATTTTATCTTAATTAGATCTTTCAAGAAGCATTTGATATGACTAATAAAGAAAAAAACAAAATTTGGATTCAAACATTTTAAAAGCATCTCATCTTATTTTTGAATAAAAATTTTCTAAAAAAAAAGTCCCAATTAATAAGAATGAATGTACTGAATTTTGTTTTTGTTTGAATTTGCTGGATTTTATTTGTTTCCTTTCTCGCGCATGCGCACCCGAGTTATTTAAGTAAATAACTTTTGTTTGCAGTTACTTACAGTTATTTACAAGATTTTTGTAAATAGCTACAAAATCTTGTAAATAACCCAACTCTGACTCTTAAATGTTTAGATGTGCTCTCACAGGGTGTTCAATCTTTGGCCTTTATATAAATTTACAATAACAAATTTAAGAGAGGTGTCAAAAAATTACATTTCCTATTACATCGAGAAAATCTAATTAAAACCATAACATATGGAGGATTTAAAAACTATTAATTATAAAAAAAAAATCTGGTGTGACAAGAACAGTACACAACGTTTTCTTACATTCTATAACTGAAAGTTGTGTTCTGTGATTGTCACACCAGATTTTTTGTGTCTACATATATTTAGTTTCCGACAGTAGGCCCTACATTAGATAAAATTAAAGATCTAAAATTTATAAACATAGGAAAATATTTATATTTTGTCACCATGGCAACCATTTCCCCTATCTTTCCTATGAAGTATTAATACAATTGTGAGGGCAAACTGAGAATATTAATTTTAAAAAGTGTTTAAAAAATAGTTGATTTATGAATTTTAATCAAAATTGCTAGATCGAATTTTGAGAAAATCGAAAAAAACTAAAAAGTACATCAGTAAAGTACTTGTTTTCATCTCCTCATCGAATTTTTGACATAAATCCAAAACTTTCTCTCTATATATATCAAGGGCGGATCCAGAGGTGTTTCTCAGGGGGGGGGGGGTAATTTGGTGTGACACAACACACAATTTTTTCTTAATTTCAGTAATTTAAAGGGGCATTTTGTACTTGTTTGCCAGAATATAACTACAAGTCAAATTTTTAAGTATTAATTTTTAAAATTTTACATTAAAAGTAAATTTTTTTTCAAAAAAAAGTATTTTTTCAAATCTCCGGGGGGGGGGGGGTAATTACCCCCTTTCCCCATTGCATATACATTGTATATATATATATTTATTAAATATTAACATCTACATAGATAAGAGAAAGTAAAATTGGACAAAACCTATTTAAAATTTTATTTATATATTTATCTTGAAAATGATGAATTTATTAAATGTTAGATTTTAGTAAATTTCTTAAAAGAGAATTAATTAATCTCTTGGGCATGAAAGCCTTAAGCTTATTTGTATATAGCAATAATTTTGGTAAATTCACTTCAAAAACTCTCTACAATTCGTGTGGCTATTTCTTGGTTGGTGTAGAGTCCAGGTGAAGTTTTTCCCATGAGAAGAATTGATCTCGGTGGAAGTACTGGCGGCTGTCGGCGACAGCTAGATAGCAGCTGCTCTCGCCAGCAGCTAGTTAGCTTGTCAAGGGATATTCTATTCATTTTACACGAGTATTTATTTAAAGAGGCCCTTTGTACAATAAATAATAACTCGGCTTTCCGCCCTTCCATCACTAAAACTCGCCACTAGAAATAAATCAAAACAATTATATAGTTTTATTTAAATTTGAATAAAAGAAATTCATTTTCACCACTTTTGTCGAAATCAATTTATTATACAAGAAAGGCTATTAGAGTTGAGATTTGATTATTTATATAAATGTTTCTTCTAAAATCTAAAAAAAAGAAAGATACAGAATGATGAAGAGTGAACAAAATTCTGAAATTTATTTTCTAACTTAATCCGAAAACGACCAAGCAATCGATATAAATTGGAGAAAATCGGTCAAGAAACGAGCTTTTTTTTCTCCAGCAAAGCTGCTTTCATCTCTTGCGCAACGTGTAAACTTAAATATATAAAGAGCATAAAAGTACTCTAAAAAAATTTACACTGACTTTTATATGAAGAATTCTAATAAAGCTTTTTTTTTTTTAGTACACCTATATTTCATTAAACTTGCTTTTTCAATGAGCTTTTTATTGACACTTTATTCTTATTAAAAGAATATGACCTGAGGTGAGTCTCACAGTGCACTAAAATTCAATTATTTATAGAGAAAGACGAGCTAATATAAATAAAACATTTATGACTTAATTAAGAAAAGATTGGAGGTTAGGAAATAATTAAATTTATTCCAACATTCATTTCGTAAAAGTAAAAGCTTTCTTTTTCATTTTCTATTATTACGTTGAGAGAAAGAAATATTATTAAGAAAAATTAAGCTTTATACAATAGAATCAGGATTGTTATTTATCTTCTTTTATAGGAGATGATCGTGACATCTTTAAAAAGGGGTTGCTTTGGTTGCGTGAAAACTTCAATCTCCTTTATACTTTCACTTATTGCTTTGCCGCTTTTTTTCTAATCTATTAACAAAGCTTATCTCCAATAACAAGAGACTTCGGAAATTGATAGTCATAAGTGATCGTAAGGAGGTATTAAAACGAAGAGTGAATCCGTCCACGGGGAGCGGTTAAAATGCGCTCTATACATTTATCGCGACCCTCATTTTTTTATTTTCTCTTACCTATATAAATATATATGTTAATATAGGCCATTAGAGAGAGAAGTAATAGATTCATGTAGAAAATTCGATGTCGAGATTTTGATGGAAATCACGTTTTGAGGTCCCGTGAGTCCAAAAAAGTGAGTCCCGCAAAATGGAGACTTACATTTTATATTCAAGTTAGGTACCCCTTCCCCTACATGAAGCTATTGAACAAAATCGGTATTAGTACTTTACTAATGTAGCCTACATTTTCACTTTTTTTTTTGATTTTCTCAAAATTCTCTCTAACGATTTTAATTAAAATTCTTAAATCTCAATTATTTTTTAGAGCCTCTTTAAAAGGTAAGATGTCATTTTAACCTCAAAATTGTTTGAAGCACACTTTACTTCTGTACTTCATAGGAATGATACGAGAAATGGTTGCCAAGGTAACAAATTATAAATATTTTCTGTTTATAAATTTTACATCTTGAATTCTCTCTAATATAGGAGCTACTGTTGGAAACTAAACCCAAAAAATCTGGTGTGACTAACACAGTAATTAGACTAATAGTTTTTAAATTTATGGCAATCATCAAAAATTATTACACCAACAAATTAGATCGGATAATTAAAAAGTAAAAAGGGCCATGTTTTTTTAAATTGAGAGAACGCCTGGGAGTAAGGCAACCCGAAGTGTTCCGAATGAGAAACGAAAGAGAGGAAAGGGCGAAATAATGACATTACTTTATCAGAAACACATGCTTTTTAATGTCATTCTGATAAAGTAAAGTCATTATAGGGGCCCCGAAGAAAGGAAAGGCGTAGCTCCCTTTGAATAGACCAGAAAGAGGAATATGAAAAGGGAGTAACTAGAATGCAAAGCCCCGCCTACTAGCTCTGACAGTGAGCTAAAAGAAAAATATGAAGCCACAGCGTGGTCGCAAGTGGGAGGGAACGAGGAGGAGTTAAGCAAGCAAGAGGCAAGTAGGCGTACTTGTTTCTTTTTCTATCTGCTTTATCCTTTCATTCGTTTATGCTACTGGTTGCCTAACTCCCAGGCGTCCCCACGATTTAAAAAAATCATTTCTTCCCCACTAATTTTTTCTTACTGACAAAAACGAGAGCATTTGATACCTTCTCGCTTAATTTTTGTTCATTTTAAAACTTTAAAAGAAAAATCTCAGAATAATTCTTAATATATGTATCGATAATGGCTATTGTAAAAAAACATTCAACCCCATTGTTAGTAATGTGCATGCCAAATCTGTAATTAATAATCAAAGACGTGACGCGAGAAATCCTATAAATAAAAAAGAAAAAATTTTCTTTGATTTAAATTTTATTAGCTATCAATTTAAAAAATTCTAGAAACCGAAAAAATTGGCATTGCTCTTGAGGCAATCAATAGCCCTAAAAAACTTTTCAACCTAAAATACCCTATTGAATTTGGTGAACAAGCATAAGTAGTTTATAAAATTAATTGTTTAGGGAACAATAACCAATGCCAAACATGCTATATCGGGAAGACTTAGAAAAATAACGGATTGCATAAAAAAACATGAAAGATCCGTAGCCAACAGCAAAAGCAGCAGCACTCTCCCCGTACATGCCAAGGAAACACGGCTCGCTTTTGATTTCAACAAGTGTGAATTGTTGTACCAAGATAGCAAGCAACCAGTTTAGGCTTGAGTTTGCTATTAAAAAAATACAGAAAACGGCATGCAAATACAAAGACGACATTCAGGGCATTAGTACTTTGTACGAAAATATTCTAAATTTTATTAAATTATAATTGTATTGAAAAAGAAAAGGAATTAATCGAAAGAAAGGAAAAAATAATCTATTTAAAAATAATCTAATTTAAGAACAAAAAACCTTTATGTAATTGAAAAATCGATATATTAATACATTTAATGCGAAAGGCGTCGATGAGTGCCATCAAATAAATGCAGTCAAAAACAACACATGAAGTGCGATTTTACATTGGTAATAATGAAAAAGATACGCACATGTGAATTTTACTAACTACCGATCGTAAGTTTTTTGAAAATGTATTTAAACTTTTGTTAACTTTTATCATACATGTTTGTCTCAATGATCATAGGTACTGAAGAAGGACGCGACTTGCGTCCGAAACTTCAATAATCGAAATAAAAAAATGAATAAAGATTGATTAAATTTTTGTCTGATTTTTTCCTGGCTGCCTTCCTACTCGTATTTGTTCAAAAGAAAATTATAGCAAAGTCAAGGACTTGCCAAGTCTTTAAAAAGAAAGGAAAAAATGAAACCTTCTCTCTTCTCTGACTCGTTAATTCTTGATCATGTAGAAAATTTTTTCTGGTGTTAATTTCTTTGAGATCTTATGAAATTCATTCTAGGAGGTTGAAATTTTATATTTAAGTTAGGTACCCCAAGGAACTTTTGAACAAAATCGGCGAAAGAGCACTAGTACTTTGTCTTTTTCATTTTTTTTTTCAATTTTCTCAAAATACGCTCAAAGGATTTTGATTAAAATCAAAATTGTATGAAGCACACTTTACTCTTGTACTTCATAGGAAAGAAAGGAGAAATGATTGCTATGGTAATTGAATATAAATATTCTTCAGTTTATAAATTTCCATCTTGAAATCAAATGTGCCATACTGTCAGACACTATATCGACACAAAATTCTGGTCTGACAAGAGCAGAAGACAACATTTAATTACAGAAAATAAGAGAAAGTCGTGTGCTGTGCGAGCAGTCACACCAGACTTTTCAGCTTCTCATTATTCAAATCATTTTAAACTATGCAATATCAATAATAATAATTGAGAGTTCTGGACCAATTTTGATTTCATAACAATCCTTTGGAACAGGATTTATTATCAAAAATTGCTTACGGGGGTCAAGAAGTTATAGACAAAGAAATATTTTTATAACCTAAAATAAAAAAGCAAATATGTTGCAAAACGTTTCCCACTCTCTTAGAACTTAGGATTACTTGCTCTACTCTACATTTTCTAAGTGTAGTTTCTATAGGATTAACGAACTTTTATATACCTCTTATAGGCCTATAATATTTTCTAGTATAAATCGTTATCAGGTCTATTTATTGCAAAAGTCCTTGACCCATGGCTCATAGATAAGGCATTTGCTTCTGGTGCTAAATATCCCGTCCCAGACGGGGGTTTCGGCTGCCGTTTAAATCGTCTCAGACTTCGAAAAGTTAAGTTTTACCCCAAAACTAAATTTTTATTTTAAATAAACTTTTTGATAAGACTAATTTAGTGTAATTGCCTGCAAAGTATCTTATTATGGAACCAAGCATTGGTCGTCGATCTATAAGGAGTCTCTTGTGACTTGCGCTTAGCTTTCAGATAGAGAAACAGTTATTTATTTTTATTATTTAATTTTATAAAAAATGCCAATTTTAGTTCAGACAGCTTGTAGTCATCATTGATTTAATTACCTGATAATTTACAATTTTTCAAATGTCCATTCGATTGAGATTCAATTGATTTTTTTTAAATAGAATTTTTTTGCCATTGCTCATTTTACCAGGCACCAAGTTGCCAACAAAACGTTGCTTGAATAAATAAAGATATATAGCTGTCTGGCGCATAGTTATCCAGCGGGCCTTGTTTGAACACTTGCACACAAAAAAATATGCCCTATAGGGTTTACTTTGATGACTTATTTCAATCTCGAGAGGAATGATTGATGGGTCGAATCAATAGCCATTCCGATCAAAATCCGGTTAAAATGCTCCATTTTTACTCTTTTTTTTACTTTTTTTTTTAAATAACACACGTAAATGGTTTCCGAATAAATTAATTTCGACGAAACTTATTATTTTTTTATTTTGAAAAGGAATTATTTTATTTACTTGCTATAATATGCGAATGCATCGAAGGAATGTCATTCATAATTAATTATTCCTCAATTGATGCAGACCCGGCATCTGGCGGTTTCGCCCTGGGCAGAAAAAAACCGCCCCTTAAGATATATATATTTAATAAAGGTATATATATTTTTATTTTTAATAAAAATCAATTCATTTTACTTAAATTTTAATAAAAGCATATATTTAGAAAGAAACATGCAACGTAACAAAACATTGACATTTCATAATCTGCAATTTTACGAATGTCCTGCTTTTAAGGAATTCTGAATATATTGTCAATTTTTTTTTTAAGGTCCTTTTAGACAATTAAGGCAATTTAGACCCCATCCCTATTTATTTCAAATGATATTTAGTAAAATCAAATGAAATAAATTTTTCTCGCTTGGGGTGGGAAGCGAACCCGGGACTCCGGCGCGAGGGGCAAGTGTCTTCTCTCTGAGCCACGGCTCCCGGGCATTATATTGTCAATAAATGCTTAAACAAAATTATTTAAAAAAAATATTTGTCAATATAGAACTATATAATTTGTAATAATGATATTTTAATCCTGCGTGTCGGGGGTTGGCCACCCCTGGTTTAAAATGAATATTAACCCCACACCGTGTAAGGGAGCACTTGCCTCAATCGTTTGATTCAAACGTCTCATTTGTTCCATTTGACGCTTCGTGTAGGCTTTAGATTGAATTGAATTGTTTCAATCAGAATAGGAAATTACTTCAAGTAAGAAAAATTTCAAGTTGAAACTTGAGAGGCTTCATTGGAAAATCAAAAAATTATTTTTTAGTAAAAAATCTTCTCTCCTTAGTGTATTAGGGAGATCTATTTTTTGGATTTTCATTGAGATTAGGAAGAAGAAAAGCAGCACTTAGCTCGGGCAACTCATTGCTGCCTATCAACCCACCAAGTTCTCTCCTGACTGAGTTTCGAATTCCATTGATATTCGATTCTTTGGGGTCGGCATAATTAAAGAGGTTACGAATAATAAAAAAATTCAGTAATGAATTTTGTCCATATTTTTTAAAAGATTCTCCCATTACACAGGTCAACAAATTTTTTTTTTTTTTTTTGAGTTTCTGTTCTAATGCTGGAAACCGAAAAACACTTAAATTTCCATTTTTTGCTTTTAAAGTTTGCTAGTTTGCTTTTGTTTATACGAAACAGCCCTTACAAACATAAAGGAAATACAAAAAATATTCATTTTTAAACTTGATTTCTTCTTATTTTACATTTATATGCTATTGTTTATCGCAATTCTTAAATTAAAAAGACTCTGATGCTCAACAAAAACTATCCTAATAGTAATTTAAAATAAAATTGTAAAAAAAATACAAAAATTAGTGATTTTTCTCAAAAATTCGAAAAATTGCTCTCGTTTCAACAAAATCAAACTTTGATCAAAAAAATTATTTTTCCCTTTATTTTTAGCGTAAGAGAAACGAAAATTTCATATGCAGAAGCCAGAGCCAAAAATCGTCTTGACCGATGTTATTTTAATATCAAACTAAAATTATATTATTATTTCTTTCTCATTTTTCTCATTATTTATTTATTTGGAGTTTCTGGCTTTTTTAAATTGAACGAGTTAAAACTTATTTGATGTTTACAAATATTTTGTCATCTATATATATGTTAAATAAAATTAAAAATACAAAAAACTCGTTTCATTTTAAGATTTAAAGCGAATCTCCTTCCTCAATTAGAGATTTAAAAAAAAAGTCAGCTCCTCCCAGTTTGGTTGATATTTATTTAATAAAATAAAGAAGCAAGAGAAATGTTTTTTTTTTTTTTTTTTCAAATAATTAAAAGAGCAATGTCTGATATTCTCAAAAACCCTTTAGAAAGGCTCTATAACTTTTACTTCCCGCCCCTTAAACTAGCTCAGGAATAAATTTCAAAAAAAAAAAAAAAAAACTTTACGGGAGAGAATAAAAATGGGAAAGCTCTTGCCAAGTCTCACAATAAATTCTACATGAATTTGATAAAAAATACAGAATATAAGAGAGAATAAATAAAATATAAACTCAAAACACCTGATGCTGGATGTTTGTTTGCTAATTAAAGAAAAGATGAAATTTTAAAGATCTCATTTAAAAATTAATCTATAATTTATGTATAAAATTCGAACGATTAGAATGTCGTTTTTCACTTTGTAATAGTTCACACAAATAATTTTTAAGATTCTCAATGCAAATTTTTATTTACCCAAGCCTACGTGTTTCCTCAGAGTGTTTCCCTCAAAATAGGCAATGTGGTTCCTTTTTCCCCTCCCTGTATAGAATTTAAGAGGTTAAAACGCATAAAGATTGAAATAAAAAAAAGGTGATTGATCTGAACGTTTCTGTTCGCGTTGACCCCAAAGGGCAGACATTTGTTTCCCTCGGGCTCCCTTTGCTTTCTACACTCCACCAAGAGAAAGCTGGCAATTTCATCAAAAGTCGATTTCGGAGATTCTTTTAGAGCCAGACAGAGAATGCACAAAAAATTGCACTCTTCCGCGTTTCGTCCTGAATATTTACACGCTCTGTTTTTTTATCCAATCATTTATTTTAAAGAAACTCGGAAAAAATTTTACTAGAGGCGAATAAACATATTTTTTACCATTAAGTAAATATAAAATTTAATCAAAACTTGAAGCAATCTCTTTCTTACAATGAGCATTTGAACGTTGCAAAAACTCATCCCTCCTAAAGATCAGGATCCTAATGAGAAGAATGTTATAAAGAGAGCACAATTATGCACACAGACCACATCAAGGCAATGAAATATTTTAGTAATTTGCTCATTTAAAATTTTTGCACTTTTTCCTATTTGAAAAATATTAATATAACCGAGTAACTCTCAACTTTTTCTAATTACAGTAACAGTAAAGTAAAAAGCAATAAATAATATTCAAAAGTGTATAAAATCCAAATTGAAAACAATAATTAAACAATTAATCCAAATCATGTTACGTTTTAAATTTATGTTTCACTCTTAATTTACGGATGCCAAGTTCGATATAATTTTGCTGACTTCGTTATTATAATTTATAATCTATATAAAGCTGTTAAAACATGAAATATATATATTTTTTTAATTAAAATTTGAATAAACTTTATTTTAAAAGGTTAATGGTTTTTTATTTAAGGTCTTTTTCTCCATCTAAAGTCATTTAGACCACAACCCTATTTATTTCAAATGACTGGTAGTCAATTATATTTGGTTTATTTGAAGATCGATGGTCCTGAGGAAGGATGCGAATGGCGGCCGAAACGTCGACAATCAAATAAAAAAAGTAAAAACCTGATAAAAATTGAGTTCGTTTTTATCTGATTTTCTTTTCTTGGTTGCTTCCGCTATCCATACACAAATGAAATAAAATTTTCTCGCTTGGGACGGGAAGCGAACCCGGGACCCTAGGTACGAGAAGCTAATGTCTTCTCTCTGAGTCACGGGAATATTTTATATTCTTTAAAATTTATTCATTTGGAAGGATTGCCTCTTGGAACCTTCCCCCCTCCCGAAAAAAATTTTCTAGCTACGACCCTGATAGTAGGCTATTTATGTTTAATATTTTTTTATTTTTGTTTTGCAGAATAAATTTGTTAATAAATCAAGAGGGTATTCATAATATTTTAATATCACCTAGTCAAAAAAAAAAAATTGTAAATATTTGATTGTATTTAATCTATAGAGCAGGGAAGGCAAACCTTTTTGAGACCAGAGTCAAATTTTGTTCTTATTATTTTCAGTACTAGCTGGTGGGTCACTAATGCCCATTTGCACCAGAGTTAATTTTAATAATTTTTAACCGAGTATTTTTAAAATTAAACATCTCTAAAATTCAATTGGCTTAACGGGTAAAAATATTCGCAGTTTGATTATTTAAAAATGTTTAGGGGTTAAAAATTCTTAAATGTTTGGTGCAAATGGCAATAAGTGTTTGAATGAACAAGGAGTAACGAAAATTACATACCATATATCTTTCCCTCTTTTTCCTTTTTTTTTTTTTTTTTTTTTTCTTCTTCTTTTTTTTTTTTTTTTTCTTTTTTTTTCTTCCTTCTCTTTTTTTTTTCCCCTTTTATTATGAAATAATATAGTATGAGATAAAGTAAATATAGTAATATGAAATAATAGTTGCTGTGAGTAGCAATCGTGGGTGGGTCAGTTAAAAAGCTTGTGTGGGTCAGTGTCTGACCCAGGAGTCATAGGTTCGCCATCGCTGCTATAGAATCTCTAAAGGGAGGGAAAAGTCATCCCCATATCTCTGGAACTTTCAAGATGTTAACAATTTTTGTTAAACTTGTACTGTACAATATGCGTTTTGTTTTTACATAAAACAATATATAGTAAGTAAAGTTGCAAACTAATTTACTAATATTATAATTCATATCAATAAACTATTAATAATACACGGAGATGTGTAGATTATCATTTGTAAATGTTGACGCTACTCTAACCCAACTTTAGTCTTGTTTCATTAACGTTATTTGATATGGTTACTAGACATGCTCTGAGTTTCCTTTGATATACTATTAGTTTAATTTTAACCTGATATTTAAATAAGGCTCAACTTTACATAAAATCATCTTGTCAAGAAGTTTTTTGAAATTTTTTATCCCTCGATTTACGAAAAGAACGTAAGAAAGACCAACCAATAAACGAGAAAATCTATTATTTTTTAAGCGGATTATCCGTAGAATTGATGACGGATATTAAATATACTGTATAGAGTAATGTTCATCGTTATGTTTGTATGATATCACTGAGAAAGATAAATAACAATGATAACAAAGATTGTTTTTCCTTTTTACTAACATACCAACCAAATCGGATAAATGCCCTTTCATCCCTTTGGGTCTAAAATAAAAAAAAAATATGAAAGAGAATAAAATTTTTATTTTAACCTATTTTGTAATTTTTAAATATTAATTTGTTCGGGATATTTTTTTGAATCAAGAACGAAATTCCTCAGGAAAAGGTCTTTAAGATTTAAATTTGCCGCTGATAGTAAGGAAATTTTTCTAATTTTTCTAGAGAATTACAAGACAGTGGCGTAGCTACAGGGAAGCAATTGGTCCCAGACTCAATTAATTGGCTGCATCCTCTTCCCTATTCAGCATTATCAACTACAACCACCTTCTACTATTTTATTTTTTACTTTGCCAGTGACTGTTTCGACAGAAGAAAGAACATCCAGCATATTAAAAATTATAAAAGATTTTAAAAGAAATTCAATTGGACGATCTCGTCTGAAATATTTAGCATTTATTTATTGAAGCAAGTCAATTAGCCACGAAGAATTTAATTGACAAATCTGCGGCTGCAAAATCTAGAAGAAAAATCATTTAATTAACTTTTTAATACTTTTGATTATATTCAAATAATGTTTTTTTAAATTAAAATTAAATATACAAATTAAACACTAGGTTATTTGTTTCAAAGGTTTTATTAATTAAAAATTAACACTTAATACGTATTTCGACAATTTCTTGTCATCATCAGAAGTGATTACATTCTGAATGTATTAAGTGTTAATTTTTAATTAATAAAACCTTTGAAACAAATAACCTAGTGTTTAATTTGTATATTTAATTTTAATTTACAAAATGTTTCAACGAGAACCAACGGTCGAAAGCAGGGCCGCAGACAGACTTGACGGGCCCCGGGGCTACTTACTAATACGGGCCCCCCCCAAAAAAAAAAAAAAAAAGTTTTTTTTTTTTAGTACCGTAAAAGGCTATTGTGGCCTTCATGCCAACATTTTTTACACAGTTTTTGACACAACTTTTGAAATAGTTATATACATAGCTTACAATATTTATTTAAATAAAGCTATTTAAAAATTTTTCAAAATTTCCTAAACAAAGAGTTACAATAATTTATCGAAACCAGATCCGGACAGAGAATTTCCGGGGGGATCTGGGGGTATGGAAAATTTTTTGAAAATTAACCACTGAAATCTGCGTTTTTAGCTATCCTGAGTCGTGAAAAGATCAAACTTGTTTTGAGCTTAAAGGGCACGGACTTCCTGAGGAAAAAAATTTCAAGAAAATGATTTTTTTTAAATAAAAATTTTAAGATTTGAGCGTAAAGGGCCCGGGCCCCCCCTGAGGAAAAAAAAAATTTCAAGAAAATGTTTTTTTTTTAAAATTATTTTAATTTAACCATGAAATTTAATTTTTATTAGAATTTTAAGGTGGGAGCGCAATGGGCCCGGGCCCCCTCGGAGGGCCCGGGCCCCGGGGATATAGCCCCCCTGCCCCCCCCTGTCTGCGGCCCTGGTCGAAAGTTTAAATCTTATTAATGTTTTTTTTTTTTTTTTTATAATTATTTCGTTGCCTTCAGCACCATCTAAGTTCCAAACTTAAACAAGCGATTCAAACATTGCGTTGAGCTACGAATGCTTCCACATCAGTTAAGTGTACTTCAAACAATTTTAACGAAAAATTTCACTGATATAGCTTCTTTTAAAAAGCATCAGAAAAATAGTTGATATATGAAAAACATATAACCAAGTATTTATTAATTTAAATAAGCGAAAAATGTAGGTACCGCCGGGAGTCGCTCCACGGATCTGTCGATTTACGCTCAACATGCCCTACTACTGGACCACAGTACGCACTCGCTTATTTAAATTAGTGATAGATCGCTGATTTCAGTCTATTTTTCGCTTATTTAAATTAATAAATACTTGGTTATATGTTTTTCATAATTACCTCATGGACCAACACATGATATATATAATTCTTTATTTATTAGTTGATATATGAATTTTACTCAAAACGGAGCGAATTTCGAGAAAATCGAAAAAACTGAAAAAGTACATCAAAAGTACTAGTACTTTTTGGCCGATTTTGTTCAAAAAGCGAGCGCCTAACTCAAATATAAAACTTCAACCTCCTAGCTCTTTTTCGTTCCAGAGGTATTTTGTTCACACACAGACCAATTTGCAGGACCTTCTTTTTTGGACTCAGGGGACCTCAAAACGTGTATTTCCATCAAAATCTCGACATCCAATTTTTGACATGATCGCCTATTTCATATATAGAGTAAGAGTAATAATTTTCCTTTGTATGAACAGTTGAAATAAAAGAAAAATATTTGTAGGGCCCCAGTAGTCAAAATTTGCTAAAGAACATTTTCTCAATTATTATTTCGATTTGATAGCAAAAAGGAAGAGCAGGTGGTTTATTTTAAAACTTCTTTAGATATACTGGTACTTGAGAGATTATCCTTTGCCCCACCTTAACTGGGATGACTTTATATGTACCGCGCATCAGAATCACGTGACTTTAATTTTTTCCCTGTACCCAGGCTCTTTTCCTTCTCTCTCTCATGATACATTTTATTAACCTTGTGAGTTGGGATTTTGACTGGGACAAATGGCCGGGCATTTCTCAGCATTATAAATGACCTCCCAACTCACAAAAGGATAGATGTATCGGCAAGGAGTGGGCCCCAGAGAGACAGGGGTGGGGGCGGGGGTTGCCAAAGAACTCGCTATAAAGCGCATCCGCATCCGCATTTTGTTATGGGGCTATAAGTTAAAAGCCCGAGAGAATCGCCATTTTTCTAGGCCTACATATTTATTTTAATATCAATTATTTAATGAATTAGATAGGGGAGAGGGGGGGGGGACATTGGGACACGAGGCACATTGGGACATTCGAATTTTAGCGCTACTAAATGTAAAGTTAGATTGTACTCTTTGACCATTAGGGTGTATTAAGAACCCATTTTATTATAGAAAAATTTTAACAGCGTCAAGCTACGCCATAGCTAGTTACACGTTGCTACATCATAGGTATCCGGCGTTGTAAAAAAATCGGAAATCGTTTGAGGTCGATTATTCTCCATATGAACGTTTGAATTAAGACAGTTGAAATATTAGAGATAAGTGTACTTGTTTATTCTTACTATTTCGGTACATGCAGATGTAATTATTTATTTTAGCTATTTGTATAGCCTCATTTTGTTTATAAACATGATTGAGGTAGATTGGGACATCTAGCGAGAGGCACATGTGGACACTAATAAATAAGAAATTATATATAATATTTAAGATATTATATTGTGGACAGGGCCGCAGACAGACTTGACGGGCCCCGGGGCTACTTACTAATACAGCCCCCTCCCCCCCCCCCCACAAAAAAAAAAATTATTTTTTGTATTTATGTATTTTTTTTTTTTCTCTTTTTTTAAGTGAATCGTTTATTTCAGAAACCACCTAAGCGACAAAATTTCAAATCATGTGTTTTTGGTGCTACTGAACAATTACTACAACAGCTAAGAGTGAACAGATAAAACTGCGTTGTCTGTTTTAATATATCTACCAATGGCGTATTCAGGGGGGGGCAGGGGGGCCAATGCGTATACAATTTTTTTTTTAAAGAAACTAAATTTATTCCGCCCCACCCTGCGAATTTTTTTTTTGCGGAACCAAATTTTTTCACCCTGCGGAAAAAAATTTTTTTTACAGGGATATATTTTTTCACACTGCGGGGGCCCCCCCCTTATATACGTCCTTGGTGTATGCGTGTGTGAATGGGAAAAAGTTTTTTAATAAAAAAAAAAAAAAAAATTATAAATATCCGTAAAATAAGTTCAAATAAGCACGAAAGGGAAAAAAAGCATGAAAACTCAAAAAAAGCATAAAAAATGCAATCTCAATGCACTTAGTTTTTCCTAATTCGTATAGAAATTAAATATCTAATGGTTGCTTATAAAATTCAGCAATAAGCATTCTGCTTAAAAATCCGGTCTCTATTTATAATTATTATATTATCTAAAAAAAATTTCTCCACTTTAAGTTTATTGACGAATGGGGGGGAGGGGGGGGTTCATAAAACTTTTGCCCCCCCCAAGCAGAAATCCTGGCTACGCTACTGATATCTAGGGTAACAAAATTGTTTAAAATAATAAAACTGCATTATTATTTACACTTTAGATTAAAATTAGACATACAATGAAAATGAAAAGGGGGGCGATAGGTGTTAGTCAGCCTCCAGAAAGGGGCGATGGGCCAAAAAGGTTGGGAATCAGTGTGTTAGATTGTGCCACCTTTATTCACCAAATTATTTTTTTAGAACAAAACAAATTGTTTTGTCCACATCTGCCTCTTCACTGTCCAAATCTACCTCACCCAAGAGGTACATTGGGACAATTTGGATTTTTTGGAAAATTGCAAAAAATCTAATTCATCTATTGGTGAATAAGCGCTAAGCCTATGGCAATAGATAGTGCATTTATCAGTGTTAACAACATAACATTATATGATCAATAATATTGAAAGACAAACTATACACAGCTAATTTTATTTG